>VZRE01007359.1:0-22296 GCA_013396775.1 Cephalopterus ornatus | reverse complement strand
CCCCCCCCCCGCAAAACCAAATGCAGTACAAAGCTAGTAATAAAGCAGGGTGCTGGAGAAGGGTCAGGCTTACAGTGAGTTAATTCTCTTGGCTTCAAAACACATGCAGAACTTAGGCTTTCTTCACAAGACATGGTGTTTTAGTGAAGATACAGTTCAAAGACTGCAATGTTTTTTGAAACTATTTGCTAGCTATGACTGTACCAATATACAGTTCAGGTGGGCTGAAGGAAGATGCATTTGAGTGAGCTGCTTGTTTTTGTCAAGTCATTCCCATAAAACTGTGTCCTTACTTGAACCTGTGTCCTACTCAGCTGACCCTGTTACTGCAGTTTGAATTAATTCAGACCCTGTATCTTTCTGTCTTTCCTGTTCACAAAAGCACTGTCAACATGGTCGCTCAAGAACATTTTGACAATATTATGTGCACTTGCTTGCCTGTCATACTCCTGTTTGTTGATTTTGATACTTACTGCTTTGGAAGTCTTACTTTTAAATTATTCTCGATTGCAAGAGTAGTTAAGTTTTTTGACCTTAATTTGCTACAGGCATTTCAACCTAGTCTTTTCTTAATCATAAGTCACTTGAAAAAGGCCATGTGAAAATTTAACTGCTCAAATGACAGGTATGATCCCTTTATTCCTATGTGATTCTAGAAAAATAGTCAGAGTAGATTTGTAACAACAATCTGGTGTTCCCCACAGTGCAGCAAGCTATTTTATTAGCTACCTCCAGACAGCTTTATTAATTGGACTGTCCTTCAGACACCCTTGGTGGTGAAGAATGTGTATATAACACAATCGAGAATATGAATCATAACAGTATTTTTCAACTTGTAAAATTCATTTCTACTCACCTGCTGTCTTCCTCTGGGGCAGAGCATAGATGTGTAATGCAGAACATATGTACACTTATTGATCTTTAGGCCTCACTTGCCTTAGTTCAAGATTATGGAGAGGTACTAAACACTCTGTAGCTTCTTTGCCCACCGCTGTTTTGCACAACACGGAAGCAAGACACTTCAATCACAGTCGAAGCTGTGGTCTGAGGTGGGGTATTACTTCTTGAACACTAGTGATTTTCTTCTCAAAAGTAATCCTTTAAATCTTCAAAGATTTCAAGTGGTAAGGAATTATAGAGACTTTTATATGACCTGAAAGATGGCATATTCAGCAGTGTGTCAGAATAACATTATGATGGAACACCATTTTATTGTTAATGAGTCAATGAAATATTCCAGCCTTTATTTTAGATGAATATATTTGACCAGCTGTAGGCTTAAATCTAGAAGTGCTTGAAACAGTCTTCTTTTCTGGAACATCATTTCAAGCAACAGAACTTTCTTTTCTTTTCCCACAGTGTTTACTCAGAGAGGATGCCCTGCCCAGTCTTACCTTGATTTTTGTATGTATCAGTGCTCATAGTGTTCAATTGGTTTATTCAAACATGTTGGGGATGGTGTTTCCACTGACTCCATATATGGGTCCATTGACCAAGATCCTTGAAGTAAAGTTGTTCTTCTCGTATCTGTAAGGCTCTTTGAACAGCAAGAGCTAATATAAGCAGCTGGTTTATATGGAGCAGTAGTTCATTGTTTCTTATAGTGTCACTCTTACAAGTCATTAAAGCAAGCTACTGTGGTTACTATATGAAGTGCATAGTTTAACCAGAACCCCTCAAGGCTGGATGCCACCTGTATCAGAACTTTCTCAGAATCACAGGATATGCCAAGTTGGAAGGGACCCACTAGGAGGGCATCTTTCTGAGTCAGCTGCTCAGGACCTGTTCCATAAAGTTGTCATTCAGGTTTTTTAGGAGTTTTCTGCCCTAAGTTAAACCAGCTATGTGATGCTCCCAGTTAATTTCTGGCAGTTAATTTCTGGCAAGTTATGTCCCTCATAATGACAAGGGCATTTGACCTGGAAGTTTAAGTCCCTTAGATTAAATGAGTTCTGGAGTAATTAAGGACAATAACTCCAAAGGTGCATTATCTAACTCAGAAAATCTGTAAACCTGAAAATCTGAAAATCTGTCTGCTGGAAGGATATCTGGAAGGATATCCTGGGGATATCTATCTCTACTCTCCTCATTGGTGGAGTTGTTGGAGACTTTTGTCTAGATGACCCAGTATAGCCTTTCTTATATACAGGAGGGATAAATGTCCCTGTCAACCTAAACTATTTGTGCAGAGTCATTGGAGCTGAAAAGCATTCCTTCAAATGCAAGACACCCTAGACTAGTCTCAGAAAAAGGTTCTAGAGAAAGTACTCTTTCTCTATGGACGACATAGAGAAGGTAATTTCTAACTGCTGATTTTCTAACTGCTAGTCCTTTCCCTGGACTAGCAATACCCTGTATGAGTATAGTAATTTTCCCTTCAGTGTAATTCATAAAATTCTACATACATTTTGATATGTTATTGTACCTTCCAGAGCCTGATCACAACCTGCAGATTGTCCAGTCTACTTAGAGCAGTTATTATTATCATAGTATTTAATCAGTTAATATGTCAAACTAGCAGATTCCATTCTCAGTAACCCAGTAACCCAGGCTGTTTAATTGGAACTGCTAAATGGAGAAAATGTTTGAAAGATAAGGAAGCAGGGAGCTTCCGTGCAGGAAGGGATGCTGCTTAGCATTAAATTGTTAGCCTAATAAAGTTATCCTTTGGCATTACAGAACTTTATCATTTTATTTCACTTGCTTCAAAATTTCAAAGTTGTTATGATCCCTTCATCCCAAATCCATATCTCACTGCAATGCTTTAAGCCTCTTTTATTTTCAGGATCAAATTATGAAGTCAACTATATACATTTATAGAGACTTAATTTAAGAAAAGTATTGACAAAATCCAATGTGTATGTGCTGAACTTCATCATAACATGACACTTGACTCTATCCAATAACTCTAGTAGCATAATAACCTCTATTTTATGTTGCTAGAGACAGTGAAGATGCCAGAACTACTGTAAATCAGTGATGGGAGTGTACTCACCCCACTCTGAAGTAGGATTTGAGAGTTATTTTAAGTCTTTCCTTCAGAACTCTGATAAAATGACTAGATCTGAGGAGGAGTGGAGATCAATAATGACAAGTTGTGATGTTAAGTCTGGATTATGTGGGCAACTAGAGGAGTAAAAAACTAGTTGGATGGTTGTGCTCAGAGAATAGTGGTTAATAAGTCGTACTGTACCTGGATGCCAGTAATGAATTGAATAACACTGATTTCTTCTGCAGAACAGAGATTTTCTTTTCCTCTGTTCACTGCTATTGCAGTGCAAAAATGGTACCTAGGGTTAGTGGGATTGTTGAGAAACAACATATTGAAACTATTGCAGAATGGGAAACATAGTTGTAGAGCTACATCTGAATTCAGAAAATCATCCATCAGTTCTTTTCTCTTGAGGCTTTCAGCAACTTTGTGTAAATGATTTAATTTCTTTGTACTCCCCTCATCTGTGGAAACTTAAGCCAGGAAACGTAATTATAGGATAATTGTGGGCAGCTCATCTTGGAAATAGATTAGGGACTGATCCTTCAATCAGCTCAGCAGGCTGATCTGAGGGCAGTTAACCGTTTGCAGCTACATGGGAGATGGAAGTGCTGTAACTAATTTAGCAGAAGCTGAAAGGGGATATTAACGTAAGGCCTAATTTATTACTTCTGTTCTGTGTTCTGCTACAACATGCACGAATTGTTGTACAATGAATATATTGCTGTTACTTTATACATAATTTAGGTATAGAATGATGATTAGTAATACTTTACTGCCTTAAATTGCCTTTAGATTAAAGAAAAAGTCCCAGTCGGTGGATATTAGTGGGCCAGGATGCAACCCGGGGGCAGCTGAAGCTCAGACACCTCAGCCCAGCAAATCTTTACCTGCCACTCAGACGGCTGCTTCTGAGGAGGAACAGAACAACACTACAAACACCCAAAGGCGCAATCCGCGGAGGAGTGATCTGAAGAGATATTACACCACTGGTGAGTTCTTTCACAGACAAAATCAAATATATGTGTTAAAAAAGCGGGGTCTTACTGTTTATTTGTATTTTATTTCTTTTGCTTAACTGCATTTGGCTACTAAGATTACATATGCGCACAATGAACATTAAGGTATCATATCTTAATGCTGATGTCAAATTATCCTGAAGAATTAACAAGCTGTTCCAGTGTACGGTCACCCTCATAGTAAAGAAGTTCTTCCTCATGTTCAGGTGGAACTTCCTGTGCATCAGTACGTAAAGCAGAAAATGGAATAGGGGGAGGGTAGGGGTTGCATAAGAGTAATAATGAACACAGAAATCCACCACATAATCAAAATGAGTTCTTAATCTAACTCAGGATTAAAACATGTTATTGGCAAATTGACCATACTTGAATGCTCTTCTGTGATCACCCAAAACATGGTCGTATATGGAACTACAGACTCCGGTTTGCATTTATCTGCTTGTTAAATTTGACTTGCTGCAGTTTCATTTGGGAATCTTTAGACAATTCTTATAACGTGAACTCCACCAATGTTAGTAATTGAGATGTGCTTCTAGTGATCAAAAGGTCTGAGCACTACTTGCTCAGATCTATGCTTAGTGCTGTAATAGCAGAATGTTGTTAATACATTTGAATATTTTGTTTGAATATTGTGCAGCACTTGATTTGACAGACTTGTTGACTGGAAAAGGCCTCTGGAGGTGATATAGTTTGCTGTTGTGCTTGAAGCGGGCCTTCAGCCAACACTAGATAGAACAGCCAAAGCTTTGTCTTGCTGAGTTTTGACAATCTCCAGAGGCGGATACTCCACTGCCTCTCTGCATATCCTGCTGTAACATGGACAATGTGTCCATAGACAACTGCATTCATGGGCAACTTGCCCATAAACAGATACTAACATTTGTGAACAACACTTGTGGACCCTAGGGAAGTATGAGAGGAACGGACCACAGAAAGTGGCAAAGCTTGCATGTTTTTCTCAAGTATCGTCTTACATTATCCTTGTACAGAGCACTGGGCGAGGTGGCCTGTCTGGACTGACCCAGTATGGGAGACGTATTGGTATTGTATTCTTATACATACAGCCTTTTCTGTGTGACTTGCCTAAATCCACAAGGAATAAGTTGCTGGAGCCAGGATTACTGCATACTGCATAATGTTGGACTTTTGCAGACAGGCAAATTAAAGAGACAAGAATTTTTCTGTGTCTTCACAAATGTTTGATGGCACACATTCCTGAACACTGTGAAAAAGAAAGGTTAATCTTGGACAATACACTACTGATACCAGATGAACACGTTTACTGTATTGACTAAGTTGTTGTGATATTGAGTCTATGGCTTTGATAACCTGAGAGAAAGATTAATTATCTTCTTAGAGCTCCCATCAACTTCAGCATATGTTAAGTTGTGACCTATATCACCACCTTGACTTAAAAGAAATTTTCTGTGACTTGTCTCAAAAAGAATTTCTAATAGCTAAAGTCTAACCAAATAATTTGTTACTTTCCAAGGATGAATGTACTGACACACCTGTAATGGACTGGCACTCTAAAATAGAAAAATATCATATTTTTCTGATGTTTTGTGTACAGTTGGCTGTTGTATAGCATAAACAAGCACATTTGACTTGTTGCTGACTTAATACAATTACACAGACGCTTACCTTGTTTTGCCCTTGTTGTCGTGTTGTTCTACCTAAAGCAATCTGTGTCCAAGATTGAGCAAATGGATTAAGAAAATGTGTTAGAAAACTAATGCCCTCAGCTGACTTTTTTCTTTCCATTTTACAATTATTTATTATTATTCAAAGTTATTTTTAAAATATGGTTGTGGGTTTTTTTTATTTGGCTATGCAGAAAGCACTTCCAAGATCTTTGTATAAATTGCACTCTGCTTTGCAGATGCAGAGATGTGAGCATTTACTTTGCACACATGTGCTTTGCAGAAGAAATTATAGCAGCTTGTGTATGCTTGCAGCTACTGTGAGTAGATACAGGCAATTGTCTAAGAGACTGTGTTTCTAAATACTCTCTACCATCAGAATATTTTTTAATTTTTTTTGTATCCCCTTATAAACATATTTACCTCAGACCTTTCAAAGCTGACTGTGTAATGAGGAAGGAATATCTGGTAATTCCAAGCGATTTTAAAATTTCATCAGCACCGCTCCTACTTTAGAGAGCTATGCACAAGATACTTACTTTGCATTTCATCTTTCCCACAGACTGCCTTTCAGATGCTTTCCAAACTTAATGAGTGCAGTTGCACTTTTTAGATGTGGGGGGAAAGTAGGTGAGAGAGAAAAGAACTGATAGGAATAGGCATTGGGGAACAAGTCGTGTACTTGGTTAAAATGAAACAGAAAATGGAGAGTCACTGAGGGGGAGAAATAACTCTTCCATATGGCAGGCTCAGCAGGCAGGAAGGCTCCTGCACCTCCATTGCTGAACTGGTGTGAAGAAATTGAGTGGGAACACCTAGATTAATAAGATGAGTGTAGGAAAAACAGTCTGCATGGTGGGTTGGATTAAGTTTTTTGGAGAACTCTAGAACAGCACCCAAGATACTTAAAAATAAACACCTAAAATTAGACTCTTTAGATGCTTCAGGCACTTAAAAATTCAGGTCACTTATTTCTGAAGTGCTTATTGTTGAGCAACTCCCTCGAAAGAGAAAAAAAAGGTATCTGGGTCTTCATCACTCTGAAAAGGGGGCTGGAATATTACACAAGGGAGAATGATATGGGTAACCTGAATTCAAAGCAGTAAGGCTGGATCCGCTTAATGCCATGTCCAACTACAAGAGCTACAACTAGCTTTCCTTTCTGGCACAGCATCAGCTGTGTTTCTTGTAGGATCCAACTGAAGGGTTGCAGGACTCTACTTCATGGTATCATGCCTCAGGATATATATTTAGCAATTTATTAAGGTGAATGAAGTAGCTAATGTTACCCTATAAAAACATGCACGTGAGGAGCCATGAAAGCCCAGTGTGTAGTGCTTAGATACATCTGAGAGGATATACCCAGTAGATTATTTACCTAGTAATCCTGGTTTTGTAGAGGGTTCTGTTTGCCATTAAAATAGAACTGCAGCACTGGTACAGCATAAATACATGATTTAAAAATAAGGTAGCTGCATAAAAATATTTTCCTGGTCAGGCAAAAGAAATTATGAAACAGGACAGTAGCTCATACTAGAAAATGTTGTTAGAGTACGGTGTTGGTGGGGGAAGAGGAATGCAGCAATTTTTTAAAAAATTGTATTTAGTAATAAAAGTCTTAATGGAAATATTTCTGCATAGGCTCTTGCTAGCACAACTCATTTCATTTAGAAGACAATTATCAACTGTCTCAGGAGGCATCTTTTGTTGGAACAGTCTCTATTATCAGTGGAAGCCATTGCTCTATAACTACACACACTTAGTAGTTTAGACAGCGTGCATGAGTATGTATATGTGTACATGGTATACAGCATGAGAACACTTGGGAAATACTAATTGTTCCCTTCCCTCCAGTAGTTCATTTTTTAAAAATTTGTTTCATGTTTCACTTGTTTAAAAAAAAAAAAAAAAAGGAACAAGCCCTTTCCTTCTTCAGACTCTCTTGCAAATGAGGTCAGTAGAATTCTTAATCAAGAAAATATTTTCTGCTAGCTTGAACTTGCCATATTAGTACTCTGAATTAACTAATACAAAATCAGTGTGGAAGAGAAATTAAGCTTTTGGGATAAGCAAATCTGAATAAATACATTTTAAATTACTAAGTTTCCAAAACAATTGTCTTGTAGCTAATGCCTAGGTGATAATTGGGAAAAGACTGATTTTCATGTGGGCTCCCAATCTTGTTTGTAAGAGACAAAACTTCAGTGGGTAGTTACTTTAAATTTAGTTGGGATTAGTTTAGTCATAGATTATTTGGGTTGGAAGGGACCTTAAAGATCACCCAGTTCCAACACCCCTGCCATGGGCAGTGAACCTTCCACTAGACCAGATTGCTCCAAGCCCCATCCAGCCTGGACTTGAACATTTCCATGGATGGGGATCCACAACTTCTGGGCAACCTGTTCCAGTGCCCCGCCACTTTCATAAAGAATTTCTTCTTAGTACCTAAACCTGCTTTCTTTTAGTTTAAAGCCATTCCTCCTTGTCTTGTCACTGCATGCCCTTGCCAAAAGTCACTTTCCAATTCTCTTATAAGCTCTCTTCAGGTACTGGGAAGCTGCTAGGAGGTCTCCCTGGAGCCTTCTCTTCTCCAGGCTGAACAACCCCAACTGTCTCAGCCTGTCTTCATAGGAGAGGTGCTTCAGCCCTCAGATCCTCTTGCTGTCCCTCCTCTGGACTCACTCCAAGAGGTCCGTCTATGTCCTTATGTTGGGGACCCCAGAGCTGGGTGTCGTACTCCAGATAGGGTCTCACCAGAACAGAGTAGAGGAGCAGAATCCCTGCTGACCACGCTGCTTTTGATGCAGCCCAGGATATGTTTGGCTTTTTGGGCTGTGAGAGCACATTGCTGGGTCATGTTGAGCTCCTTATCAACCAGCACCCCTAAGTCACTACTAATAATTTAGAACTCCTAAATGTATTGCTGTGAAAAGAAGATGGATATTCTAAGGAATTTAATGTATATAATTACAAATAATAATTGATCACAAGAATTATTACAGATGCACAAAACAGTATAAGAGAGTGTTTATAAAGTGACAGAGTATTACAGAGATGATTTTGTGGGGAAACCTAAAGCATAATCTCTTTTTTCGAGTTATTAATAAATCATAATCCATTCCTCCTGTTACGAAAGGGAGAACTAAATGAAAACTGATCAGCTTCTATTTAGTGGATATAACTATACCTACCCCTTGTGCTATATGCTTTCCAATGAGTATTTAAGTCATGACTTCCACAATAATTTGGAAGCATAAATAAATATATTGTTTACATATGCAGTAGATTAATTTTCTTTCTGTTTATATACATTCCAGTCTGCTTCTGTGAAATTATTACTTGCATTAGAATGTCAGACCTCCCTGATTAAGTGTCAATTCGTACACATTTAGTACTAAATGTATATGGTGTCACATGATCTGTTCATCTTAAACTATTATGCAGGACTAATATCTGTTCAAGTGGTGCTAGAATAGAATAGAACAGAATAGAATCGGCTGGGTTGGAAAGGACCTCTGAGATCATCAAGTCCAACCCTTGATCCAACACCGCCGTGGTTACTAGACCATCGCACTAAGCGCCACATCCAGTCTCACTTTAGAAACCTCCAGGGACGGAGAATCCACCTAGCAGCCCATTCCAGTGCCTGATTACCCTCTCTGTAAAGAATTTCTTCCTAATAGATATCCAACCTAAACCTCCCCTAGCAGAGCTTAAGACCATGTCCTCTTGTCTTAGCTGCTTATTTTGTCGATAGCTGCCTGGGAGAAGAGACCAACCCCCACTTGGCTACAACCTCCTTTCAGGTAGTTGTAGAGAGTGATGAGGTCTCCCCTGAGCCTCCTCTTCTCCAGGCTAAACAACCCCAACTCCCTTAGCCTCTACTCATAAGACTTGTGTTCAAGTCCCTTCACCAGCCTTGTTGTCATTTCAGAGATCTCTCACCCTGATGGAGCTGGGTTTTTTTTGGAGAGTTGGTGTGAGGGAGCCATAGACTACTGATTAGACATCACATTGAATCTGTTATTGTACTCAAAACTGGAAAAGAAAAACATTGATCCACCTGAAAATATGTACTTCTTTACAATCAATCCAGGAGTCTTATGGAGTTTATTCCTTTGTGACAGTCAGTACTTGTGGTAGTCACTTACTAAAAACAGAGTTAGAGGGCTGCATCTTGCCTTCTCATCTAAAATAAGCATAAAACAGGTAGAAGGACAGACATGGCATTGTAGCACTTCAATTTTTAGTGTGCAAATCCCTTCCTGCTCTGAGAAATTTTATTCAGGATGTTCTAGAAATATCTTATTTCTTTTAGAGGGCATGATCTGATATTTGGTGTATTTACTGTAGAGAGGTTTTCCTGCAAAGAATACTCCACTTTTTTTCCAAACATGTCTTTGAAATGTTCTTATCATTTGGCAGTTGAATATATTTGCTTCTACTCTTCTGCAGAATTGAATGTGGTTCCTTTCTGTAGTAGCTCCCAAATTACCTTTCCTCTTTGTTGGTAATACTAGCAAAGCGTGTAACATAGGTAGGTATGTTAGAAGTCGTGGAGTTTGGTGCAGTAGGTGCTGTAAACTTTGGCTTCATCCTCTTCCTTCTGGAGAAGGACAGACGGGAGATGAAGCTGCCAACTCTTCCTCAGAGGATCCAGATGCTGCTTGCACACATTTGCAGTTTGACTGTGTCCCATTCACTGCACTTACAATTTCCTTATTAAACACTCAGTGCTTTTTGAGAAGTATCATTCTGACTGCTTCCTTTCAAGTATGATCTCAGAAACTTTTAGAGGAGGAGGCCATTTTCCTAGCATCTCATTACCTGTTTGTGAGTGATAAGGAATGGGAAATAATTTGTGGAACATGTGGATAATAAGCAAAGTGTCTCTCATAGCAACAGTAACTATGCAAAATTCTTACTCATTCATCCTTCCTGAAGATTTTTATTCGTGATTCAGATCACATAGCTACGCTGGATGAGCAAGCAAGCATTTATTCATGTCTTTGTTTTTCTCTTTTTTAGTATTTAAAACTTGGAGGCATTAAAAACCAATTGTGTCCTTCTTTTGTCCTTTACAGATACTGTATCCTTTGAATATAAATGAGTTCTGAGCTATAGAGACAGCATCCAACATAAAAGGAATGCTCATTAATGTCCTTTCATCTCAGTGTGTCCCTCTTCTTAGCATCTGGTTTTGGTTTTAATCATATAGATTGCTATCGTATCATCTGCTGAGTCATTTTGGGCAAGAAATATTTCAGGATTTTCTAATTTTCTTGCTTTACAGCAGGATAAAGCTGAAATCTTTTATAGTTCTGTAGGCAAACTACTCAACTTGCAAGATCAGCTAACAGTGTGTACTCTTGGGATGCTAAAATCTGAATCTCTGGAGGAGAGAAAAAGAGAAACTGATCTGACCTCTAAACTCTCAGCTGAAAGAGGGTGCATCACCTTCAGTCTCTCTCTCATTGGAGATCTTCTGTAGAAGAGGAAAATGTCTCAAAAAAAGGACATAATTTCTAACATCTCAAATGTTCCTTGAGCACCAGTGCCTTTGAAGCTAACACTGAGATGGTTAAGCCAGTTGGTTACATGAGTTTCCCTCCATGGAACATATACGTGAGCATGAAATATAAGATCAAAATCTGATGTAACTTACTGCGGAATAACTACACTAAAGCAGAAGTCAGTTTGCAATACACTGACAGTGTGCAAATCTGGCTGGTGCTGTGAATGGGTGACACTGGGGAGTCTCCAGCCCTTCCTGATTGTGGTGCAAGAGGCACAACCTGCCTCAGTTGCCATGACCAGGTGGCCTGTGCTGATGGGGTGGGACTGTCTGCCTCCCATACAAGCGGATTGCTTTCCTTGAAGTCTGGCAATGATCTAATTCAAGCCATTCTTATTGTACCAGGACAGACCCTACCCACTGTCTAATATTTCTGGTCCTGATCATGAGGGGCTACCAAATATCTCCCTGCATGTACTGGGCTCCACACAATTTTTTTCAACAAATTTTTACCCTTTCCTGTATTCACATTTTCTATTTATATTGCTAAATAATTAAGAGTGAAGTGTGATTTTCAGGAGACAGAGCTCCTGGTTTACGATCATCTCCGGGACAGCTTGCTATGAAGTTCCTTTTGGATTTTAACAAACAGCTTGTTGTTATGCTTTTCCCTTAAAACCCCTACAGAAACTGAGTGTTATTGCTCAACCCTGATTTTCATCTTGGGCCAGGAAGAACAGTTGGATTTTATCATGGAGTTGTTGTAATGTTGAGCATTCCACAATTACAGAGCATTAGTATGCACATAGGAGCATGCAAAGACTTTACAAGCATAAAATATTCAACATTTATGAAAGAAGTCTTTTTATAAATTTAGATACTAATTTGCCAGATATGTTCATGAAAACTAAACAGTGGCAGCAGCCTGCTGTATTTCCAATGAATCTCATTAATTAGCATGCTTGAGAGATTCTTTTATTCTTTTAATTTGTAGAAGATAGAATGACAGTCTCTTTCCTCTGCCAGAGGAAATGTGGCAAGAATGATCAGTTCTAAGGGTTGTTGACTTGCAGTTTCTCAGGCACTTTAGCCACACATTTGTTTAGGAACCTGTGTGGCCACTTGGGTATGGAATTAGGTGCTTATGCCATCTATCTGCAGTTTAAATTATGTTTTTCCCTTTTCATTTGTATGTAAAACAGTGCTGAGATTGGTTGTTTGATAGTTTGCCAAGTTTCCGATGTTCTTGCTTTGAATAAGAGAAGATCGGGCCTCCCTATACTAATTCTTTAAAACATACAACTTAAGTGTACTGGGAAATTAAATGATGGTTTGAGAAATTGGCTTAAACTCAGTCTACAAATTAAATGACATGTTCTATTTAAGAATTAGAAACTCTCATTTTAATAAAACATGAAACACTGATTGTTCACAGGTCAAGACTTCCCAACACAGCTGCTAACCTTGACATCAGTTGGGTATTGCAATCTGCTGGGATCTCAGAGAGAAACTCTTGCCATTGTGAACCCTGAGAAAAATGGTGAACAACACCACTGCTGACTCTGAGCTGACACAAAGTCGTCTAGTGGTGTGTCCCGAACTCAACTCCAGGGGAAGAAGATCAATCCCTGTGGGGTTACAACTACATAATCCACAGCTGAGTTGGCTTTGGTGGATTTGATAGTTTTTAGATAGAGTAGAACAACTTTATCTTGTTATCTGACACTGATCTAAACCTGTACTGATTTCTTGTGATTTTTTAAATGAATATTAAATGCATACATTCCAAACCTGTCAGATAGAAGAAGATAATGTAACAGTTGAAAAATATAAACTTTATTTCTTATTCACTGTCTGCTGGAAAACAAACCAAGCCAAATAAGTCAAGGAGTTTGGCCTTTTTTACA
The DNA here is from genome assembly GCA_013396775.1 of Cephalopterus ornatus. Lineage (NCBI taxonomy): Eukaryota > Metazoa > Chordata > Aves > Passeriformes > Cotingidae > Cephalopterus > Cephalopterus ornatus. Next base: position 9,220 of record VZRE01007359.1, on the reverse strand, counting down.
TACAAGGTTTCTCTTTAAGGGTTATAGATGGGATTGTAACTCATCCCAAGTAAAAAGTATGAGAGTTAAGACAGGTAATTTGAGAAGCAGAGGGCTCACCTTGAACCCTACAGCAGACTCTTGGAAGAGGACATATTTTTCCATTACAAGATGGCTCTGAAGAATTGTCTGTTTAAATGAGAATATATCCAAGCGGAATAGTGTATTCTTAGGAATAGTATGTCCCTGTTACACTTGATTGTAAATAACCTGCCAGAAAACACTTTCTCCAATAAGCCCCATTAATAAAGGTGGATTGGGTTCAACTCAGTGTCTCAGTATTCACTGAACAAGGTTCTTGCTTTTGATGGTCTTTTAGAAGCCCATCTCCTTCACTGCTTTACTGCCATAAACAATCAGATCAATTTTCTTATTTCATTTACCAGAGACAGAAAAAGCATAACTTCATTTTCTTTTGGATAGTTTGCCAATTTCTTCTTCAGGGCAGTAAATATTTTTCTTTACAATAGTAAGAACAACATGCTGCAAGTTCTTTTGAATTATTTAAATTTTGTATTTTTGGGGTATATGTGCACTAAATGACCGTTAGGGACAGTTTGAAAAAAGGATATTTGTTTTTTTAAACATAAATAGTGAAGTTGTCATACTGAGAACAAAAATTACTTATTATAACTTGAATTCATATGACTTCACAAAGAAGGGCTGAAAAATGATTTCATATGGTTGAAATCATATGTCTGAGGGATCTGTAATTCATTTGAATAAACCAAGAGTTATAAACTGTGCTTGGATATGGGAAGAGGGTAAAGGTGTTGGAGAAAAGAAGTGGCAGCACCACAGGTATGAAGAATGCAGTGTCAGTGAAGCACCAGTACCAGAAGAGAGCAGCATATGCGCAGGTGTGCGAGCAAATGAGAGCAGAGCCCAGACAGTGAGGAGGAGAGGAGCTGTTGAAAATAGTCACTTGAGAAAAGCCCAAATAATGATACAGCATATTAGAAAAGCCCTGTTTCATGCCATAATCCAATGTTCTGTTAATAAAATTGGACTGTGTACTTCTGATTCCTGTTCTGCTGATGATATTCTTATCAATCACATTTGGTATTAAGAAATTATTAATTTTAAAGAATGGTGAGAGAACTTCTATCTAATGTACTTTATATTTCAAATATACTGTTAAGAAGTGCTTTCATTCCGTTATAGCTCTGTGAGGGGGAAAAGGTGGGAACATTTAGCGTGTTTTAGGTACCCACTCACTTGTAGACTTGATACTTAGCCCTTTTCTACTGTCAGGATGACTTATGTGTGAATAAGATGTAAAAATAGAGAGGAAAAATCTAAATATAATTTGATTCTTACTTGCTAAAGACTTCAGTTGGGATCATGTTTTTCTAACCAGTACACAGAGTATGTATGAATGCAAAATTATGTATAGTGGTATCTAACCTCATACACTGAAAAGGTGTCTGTTGCTTAACAGCACAACTGATGCTTCAGTTTTGAATGTTTGTTAGTTACCTGTAAATTAGTATACTATCTCTGTGTTCAGGAAGATAGGAGATGCATATTGTGGTGAATTTGTGGTTTGGTTTGGGTTTTTTTAGCACAAGATTTGTTCTATTGTTCTATCTGCTAAAGGAAATGGTGTAAAAACATAATTTCTACAGCAGGATAGATTGTTAATATTTGCAATTATTCTTATTTTCTGGGAGTTATATTACATGATCTTCATATTTGTCTGCTCAGTCATACAAGTTCCCTTAAAAGCATTGACAGTAATACAACAGCTTTCTTCTGGTATTCATCCCATTGAAACCTCCCAGGTGTTCAGTTAGCTGGCTAGCATGTTACTGCAGTTGGGAGTATCAGAAATATGAAATTTATGTGCAAATTCCTATTATTGATACCAACATCAGCCTTGAAGTGTAATTATACCTGTTCTTCCCAAATGTCAAGTCAACAACATGCCTGTTTGGGGAGGGCAGCTCTATTTTTAAATCCAAAGCAAAACCCAGTGTCCAGGTCAATTGGCTCCCTCCACCCCAGACCTTCCTGGGAGGCCCTTTGTAACCCCAGGGTAACAGCAGCACCATGTGCCTTTCCCAGAGCCAGGCGCTGAGATTTAGCAGGCAGTATAACAGTGCCACCAGGTGATAGCATAAAATGTAGGGTTTGCTGCTAGAGGAATTCAGTTCAACAACTATTTGCAGATCAACTCTATTGTAATTTTCCTCCCAAGGCTAGTGTATGTAAATCTTCAGATGTAACTAACATGTTTTTGCTGTAAGTTCCATCATAAAGACTGTGTCTGTGTCAGGCGTCTTTCTTGATTCTTTTTTTTTTTGGCGGGGAGAAGAGGTGAGGGGAGTTGCTTTGGGGTGGATTGCTTTGCGGATTCTTTGCAATGTTTGAGCTAGGGCAGAAGGATCCATTTCTCTGAACTTGTCTACTTCTAATATAGCACAGATAAGAGAAGAACCAGGATAATGTTCTAACAAATATCAGTCTGATGTTATTTTTATGAAACCCAAGGCATGAGGGATAGTTGTATCAATTGTTATGATGCCAGTTTGAATATAGGTTATTCATAGAATTACAGAATCTTAGAATCATAACATGTTGAGGGTTGGAAGAGACCCTAAAGGTCATCTAGTCCAAACCCTTCTGCCATGGGCAGGGACACCTCCCACTAGACCAGGTTGCTCAAGGCATTATCCAACCTGGTTTTGAACACTGCCAGGGCTGGGGCATCCACAGCGTCCCTGGGCAACCTGTTGCAGTGTCTCACCAGCCTCACTGTACAGAACTTCTTCCTAATATCTAACCTAAATTTCCCCTCATTCAAGTCATACCCATTCCCCCTTGTCCTATCCCTACAGTTCCTGATAAAGAGTACTCTCTGGCTTCCCTGTAGGCCCCTGCAGATACTGGAATGCTGCTGTGAGGTGTCCACACAACCTTCTCTTCTCTAAGCTGAACAAACCCAACTTTCTCAGCCTGTCTTCATAGAGGAGGTGCTCCAGTCCTCTTACCAACTTTGTAGCCTCCTCTGGACTTGCTCCAACAGTTCCATGTTCTTCTCATGTTGGGCACACCAGAACTGGATGCAGTAACTCCAGGTGGGGTCTCACAAGAGCAGAGGAGATGGGCAGAATCACCCTCCTTGACCTGCTGGCCATGCTCCTTTGGATGCAGCCCAGCATTTTGTTGGCTTTTTGGGCTGTGAGCACACACTGCCAGTTCATGTTGAGTTTTTAATCATCATCCCCAAGTCTTTCTCTGCAGGGCTGCTCTCAATCACTTATCTGTCCAACCTGTAGGTGTGTTTGGGATTGCTGAGACAAAGATGTCGGACCTTGCACTTCGCTTTGTTGACCTTCATGAGGTTTGCATCAGCCCACCTCTTCAGTGTGTCAAGATCCCTCTGGATGGCATCCCTTCCTTCCACCATTTCAACTGCACCGCACAGCTCAGTGTCATAGGTGAACTTACCAAGAGTGCCTTCAATCCCCTTGTCCCTGTCATCAATAAAGATGTTGAGCAGTTCAGCATCAAATAATTCTGTTTGAAGGCAAATTTGATTTATATGTGACATGTGTGATGATCCTGCTGGAGTGACTTATATGGAAAAATACTTAGGAATGTGATTCCATCCGACTGAAGAAATTCATATTAATAAAAGAAGGTATTTGCAACACAGAGGAGTTTGTTAACCAACTAATGTCAGTTGTTTGCTAACATTGTGGACATATTAGTGTAATAAACCTATGTCATGCAGTCTACCATCACAGCAAGAGAAAATTACATAAATGGGAGTCTCTGACAGTATATTCAGGAACTGCTGATCAGGGTAATCCAGAATGATTAAGGATTTTAAATAATTTCTTCCTTAGCTGTATTCATGTTTGTTAATAATACCAGGATCTTCAGTAAAAGAGTAATTGCATTTCATTGCTTGAAGCAAGCTGCCCCGGATGCATATCCCACTTAGGAAAATGCCATAAGCTGCCAAGTTAATGGATAGTGGGGGAACCAATGTGCTTTCAATTTAATATTTGCATTCCCTCTACTAGAGCTGGTTGTTTCCTAGGGTGTAAGAATATAAAGAAACTGAGAACAAGTCTTCCCGCTCTTGGAAGTTACATTTCTTGTTCAGGTAAAGGAGGGAAGTTGATGTTTGCCTTTTTTGTTCTTTTTTTTTTTTTTCATCAGCTTTAAATTCAAAGCAAACAATTAATGAAGTGTTATGCTTTTTTTCTGTAAGCTTCTATAAACACGCTAATTTGTGCTACCTGTCTTGAAGTTTGTGGCAGTCCTTACATGCCATTTTGATATTTTCTGTGATTTTTAGTGTATTTTTCTTCACTTGAAAAAGTAGGATTGTATGCAAGATAGAGACATTATAAAACCTGTTGCTTTTCTTAGTTAACACAACTTGATAGAAGCATACTTAGTAAACAGCTCTAACATCTCTTGGTGGGTAGAGGGTTTAAATGGACTTTCATCTTCTTGTATTTAAGTGCCTTACAAAGAGAACAATTTTGGTCTGTTTAGGCTGTAATCGAACAAACAGTTGTAATCCTGCTGCCATCAATAATGCATGAACATGTTCAGCTCAATCTATTCAATACAGATAATTTTTGTTCATTTCGGTGTGGTTTAAAATTTTTTTCTAGGAGATTTTGTTTCACTGGTACAAGCAGGATCAAGCAGTTTGCCACCACCTTTCCTAGCAGAACCCTACCAAAAAGGGTGGTGAAATTGATGAGATTATTTAATTTCTTTGGAAACCAAGAGTCTGTCTTCCAGTTCTGCAATGCTCTACATTTTCTATTGAAATATACACAAATTCCTGTTCAAGTGAACTGAACAACTTGATGAAATTCAAATTCAGTCACTGTGAGTGACCAATGGCTAAAATAAATGTGTAGCTTTCCTCCGTTGTATGAATGCTGAGCCCTTCATTTTCATAATACTGACAGTACCAACAGGTAAATTAATTTCTTTGCAAGGCAGATTATTTGATCTGCTGTTTTATAGCGCTCCTTGTTCCCGATTCTAGCTCATATTTCTGGTTATTGCCTGTGAGCAACTCTACAAATATTTGAGGGTAGGCTGTCCTAACCAGAGGAGTAAAATTTCCTGGTAAGTGGCAATAGTGGCAGCCTGGTAGTTTGCACCAGCTGGAAATCCTAGCAGAAGCCACTGAAGTTGGGAAGAAACCCAAACAGACTCAGAGGTTGCAAACATGCTCTGATACAGACCGCATTAGCTCTTCATAATAAATTATGCATGACACCAGTCAAGTTATTAGTGTTTCTTAATGTCTAGTAATTTAAGAGTTTTTCAAATGCAGCAGATATTTATATGCTGCCATCATTCAGGGGGAGGAGAGGTTAGTGCATTGCACATCCCACAGGGAAATTAGCTGTTACCCAGTTAACCACTTCAAAGTGTTAGTGCCTACAAACCAGATTATCAAATTAGATTAAATGCCTTCTTTTTAGCCCTGTAGAATTTATGAACACAGATAATTTAAAAATAGCAAGTAAGCTTCACAAAACTTAGGGACAGATACAAATCTGTGTAATTGTTTATGTACAATACAAACACAATCTAAACTACTATGTTCAGTTGTGATCCCTAGTAAAGGTACAAATCTGCACAAGCTGTAAGTGTTCATAAGGTTTACTCTGAGTCTGCTTCATCAAAGCTTTAAGCAGAATCTGGCCCATCATTTCTGCACAACGTTATTCAGGAGGCTGAATGGGATAAGAGAGAAATTTGCTTCACCTGCAAAAAGGTGTTGTGTTAGGAATTATTGCATGGAATTATGTTGGCAGCTTCTTACCTTCCAGGCAGGGCGTGTGTGTGCATAGTGTACTGCCTGAGTAAAGTGGTGTGTGGGAGAGAAGGGGATGCAAGTTACACCAGAGTGGAATAATAAATTAGCCCCACTGAGCTAACAGCTTCAATCCAAGTACTAGAATTCCTCTTGCAACTGAATAATTTGCTGACTTAATTGGAAATGTTAAGTTCTGCTTTCTGTGGTTGCTTACCACTGTGATGTCCAAATGATGTCCACATCTGCTTTTGAACTCTTCAAATGATGATGATTTTTAATAAACATGTGCTTTTTAATAATTATTTATTTTGTTTGTTTTGTTAATTTTTCCTTTAACAAATCTGAACAACACTTGGGAAAGAAGTCAGCCAAACTACTTCGCAGAACTGAAGCGAGCCAGAGAAGAAGCAGTTTGTGCTGTTTGCAGAACTAAAATGTGGCCTTCTTGCAGACCACTGACCTTTTTTCAAACAAAAACATGTGGTGAGAGCACTGTGTGGAAATTTCTCATAACTTCATGAATCAGGATCTGATCACTGAAGTAAAACTTTTCAGGACACAGAGTGGAAATTATGTTCTGGTTGCTGGTCAAAGTAATCACCAGCAGCAAAGGAAAAAAACCTCTTCGCTCCTGATCTGTCTTGCGCGGGGTTGCCCAGCTGTTGTAGTTTCACAACCATCCATCCTAAACCACCTGTAGACATCTGTCCTGTCTCTATGTGTAATCAAATCAAAGAGTTTTTAACTTGTGCTGTGACATTAATGTGGCAGCAAAAATACTTTTTCAAGATATAAGTGTAGGTCTTCAGTCATAGCTCCTGCTCTAGACTGTTAGTATGAAACCACAACTTGTGAGACATGTCTATCGTGTAAATAAACAATGTGATTTTCATAGCACTGATAACACAAATAGTTTGTGTTCATATTTATCTAGACAAGAGATGTGAATGTGGAAAAGTGGCTCATTCAAAAATTCAGAAATAATTCTGCATGTTCTGTTCTCAAACCTTGGAAGATTTTGATTAAGAACAGCTTTATCTCTAAGTAGTTTACTAATGTGCACATAATGAATTAACTGCTTCCCTCATTATGTCAAGCTTCTCAAATGTTGGGCACTTACTGAAACTTGATAGTGAGGACACCATGACACTGTTAAAGCACGCGATTTACTTTCTGAGTGAAAAATTTAGACTGATTCGAGCTAATTATGGGATTACTTTATTAAGCAGTGACAGTATCTGCAATGAACACAGTGTCTTCCCAGTACTTACCTCACTTAGTAGTTTGAGAGTAATACAGTATGGTCAAACTCTTAATTACTCTAATATCTAGGAGCCCCATTAGTGAACCTCCAGTGCTTGGTGCAGTACAGAGGCCAGAGGCCTATGTAGTCCCTGCTTCACCTCTCAGATTTCTAGTCCGAGAGGCTGCTGAGGAAGGCATGGGCTTAAGCAGCACAGAGGAAAGGATGAGCATGTCCCTGCTTGTGCTGGAACTGGCCCTGTGGGAGCGAGCACCAGCCCAGGAGCCTGGTCTGATGGCACCTGCCCTGCCTGGATTTGCATATAAAGTGATAAACTGAGCCAAGAAGATCCAGATGTAGATATTAAGGTGCAAATGGAGCCTGTGCAGAACTGTGTCTTATTTGCTCTCACATCGCCCTTAGCCTCTCTGCACAAAGCTTTGCTACAGCAGTTTTTAGCATGTAACTTTGCTCATTTTGATTTACTGATATTTTAAAATGTATATTTAATAAACAGAACAGATTTAGTCCGTTTATCTGCTTAAAACATGGAGTTTCATGATGTGGAGGGAGTTGCTGCTGGATATATCAAAAGTCTCTGAACCTCATTTTCATCTTCTTTTTTTTTGTTAGCAAGCTGAGATCTTTAGTTGGTCTGTGAGTCATGAGACAAGCTTTAGCTGATGTTTTTGGTGTCCTGAAGCTGTAGATGTTCATGATTTCTTACAGTTTGTTTATTACTTATCTAATATTTTTGCATGTCATGTTTTTAGTGTTTTATGTTTTATACAGTAGTTTATGCCCAGAACTAATTTAGGCTGGTGGCTCTGTGTGGGATCTGTGCCTCTAGAACGAACTGGTGATATGGGAATGGTTTCTACTGGTCAAGTGTGTCATAAAAGACTATACCAATTAATACTAATGGGCTGCTGTAGTAGCAGCCGTAGCACAGAGACTGAAAGGTGAAGAATCATAAAGTAAACATTAGTCTCTCACCCGTGAAGTGGCCTCTCCATGGCAGTGTTTAACCTACTTGGTAAGAAGGCACTGAGAATATGGTCAGGTTATGGTAATGGGGTCTGTCTGTGATGCCAATGAAGAAGGGTCTCCAGTCTGCCGTGCTCCAGTCTAATACCATCATTGCCTTTACATTGCAAGTCATGGAGACCAACTACAAAACCAGCTGTGTGGGGCACAAGGAAGCATTTTGTTTACTCATGCCAGCAAAACCTACAGCTCAATCTGTAAACTGCCTAACCTGTGCCTGTACCTTGGGAGGCTATCAGCCATAATGACCCGAACTTGGAACATATAAGCACCTTGAAACCAGGCAAAAAGTCAACAGAATACGCCTTTTTGTTTTCTTTTCCTAAATGTTCAATTACTGTATGGTTAAAGAGAAAGTAGCTATGCATTTTTGACTGCATGGTATGTTAATTCATAAGTGATGCATCATTTATGAATGTGTGTAGGGATTCAGGGACAAACTGCTGCCAGCCTCAGACTGGTTATATGAGAGAGAAGGTTACTGAGCACCTTCCTTTCTTTTTTGACCCAGAACCATCATATTTGGATGAAGCTAGAACAAGTTCCATCCAGGCTTGTACAGAGCATGCTGCTGGCTCCTGGGGAGCAGAGGGAGAGAGCTGTGTGCTCTGCCTCAAAGTCCTTAGAGCAGTCACTCCCAAAGGCTGGGACGTTTGCATGTTCCCTAGATAAAGCATCTTCTCAGCACCCACCATATTTTGCTGTAGCTTTATTCTGCCCTTAGCACACACAGCTAGGCCTTCAGGGCTCGGATGTATGTTTAAATGGCTACAAGATCTGCAGACACAACAGACTGGAAATTTATGTGATACAAAATGAGTAGAAATGAGGTGAGGAGGGATTTGCAATCTCTAAGCATACAAATACAGCTGAATAATGGAAAGATGATTTGAAATAAAAGAAAATGTTATGTATGGCTTTGCAGCAACCACAAAGATTCTGACTAGCTACAAAAGTGTATAGAACCCTATCACTCTGCCTGAAAATATTTTTAACCTTTAAAATTAACACAATTTTGTTTTGTTTGGTTTATTTGTTTGTTTGTTTTGTGAGTGATTCTGTAATAAAACCTGGGGTTTGTTCAT
>VZRE01007353.1:0-13515 GCA_013396775.1 Cephalopterus ornatus | reverse complement strand
CCTGCTGAGCTCCTCCATCCCTTCTAGCCTGGGCATCTGGACAAGTGCTCCCAGCCCCAGGAGCTTCTTGCCAGGGCTGCAGCCACATGGAGAGGGGCTTCTCCTGACAGCAGGAGGGGAAACTGAGGCTCAGAGAGACCCTGCTCGCTGCTGGCAGTGGGGCTGCACTGGGCCACACGGGCAGGAGGGACCCAGAGCACTGTGCCGTGCCAAGGGCGAAGCTCCTCCTGGGAAAGGTGCCCCAGATCCGGCCTGTCCCAGCCCCTCTCCCTGGCTCAGCAGGGACGGGGGCACTGCTGGCACAGAGAGAAATATTGGCTTAATTAATTTGCTGTTATTTCTCCTAACGAGCTGGGATCTAGAGCGGGCGCTTCCCTCGGTTGGCAGCCGCCGCGTTCCCCCGCCCCGAGCCGGGGGTGCGAAGCCTCCAGGCACCGCTCAAAACAGACCGTGTGTAGGAGGGAAAAATTACACCCCGGGAAAAATCCCTCCCCAAGCCAGCGCCTTAACCCACTTCAAGGCTGCAGCACTGGCAGAGGGGAGCTGGGTTTTTGGGAAGGAGAGAGCCCCCCATGGGAGCCCCCCTACAAAGGGTGATCCAGGCCCTTGACCCCTGAGACTTCTGCCAGGGAGGGGAACTGAGGCAGGGGGCTGGGTAGACATAAGGCAACTTGGCAGCAGAGGCAGGAAGGTGATGCCTCGGCTCTGGGACCCCCACCCCACTGCCAGCAGCCAGGGTAGGAGCTGAGCACCGCCACACTGCTGCTGACAGGGAGGGCAGGAGCTGGGTAGAGCTGCAGGGAAGAGAGGAAAAGTGGGTGGGATGCAATGGGAGGAGTTGGGGTCCCCCCGCCGTCGAAGCCACACTCTGGTCCCGCCAGCATCGTTCCCCCTGCTTGTCCCGTTGCAGGAGGGCAGAGCCCACCACAGCCCTCCCTCCATAGGATCAGGGTGGGCAGAGGAGTGGGATACACACCCCCCACCCCCCGTGTGGCGTGGGCAGGCGGGCGGGGGCCGGCGGAGGTGGAGGCAGCCGAGGCGGAGGCAGCGCGGCACAGAAAGGCACGGGCAGCAGCTCCCGCACCGCCGACACTCCAGTTGGTCCTTGCCCGGCAGAGCGAGGCTGGGGGAGAGGAGGGGGCGCACTGCAGCCCCCAGCCCCGGGAGAGGAGGGGGCTCTGGGACAGGTGACAGCTGCTCCTGGGGACGTGGGGGAGGCTGTCGCCAGGAACAGCGGAGCCGCAATTCCAGTCCCACCAGGAGCTCCTGGGAAGGGTAGAGAGGCTCCCGGGAACAGAAGTGTGGTTCCCAGTGAGAGTGCAGCTCCTGGGAAGGAGGGAGTAGCTCCTGGGATGCAGCAGAGGGGACAACGGTCCTGCCAGGGAAGCTCAGGTGGACTCTGTCCCTGCAGGTCTCAGCCCCACGAGGGAGACATGAAACGGGCCTGCTTCCTACAACGCTGACAGGGATGTGCATCCCATGGGATGGGAATCCAAATAACACAAAAAACTCAGTGCAGGGTGTAAGGTTCAGGATTTTGCTTGTGTGACCATGTCCATGACACATGTCAGCCTTAAAGGCAGGGACACGGTGACATCTAAAACATGAGGGAGTTCTGCTCTGGGGACACGGCTTTAGTGGCTGAAATGAGACATGGAAAGATCATGGAATCACAAACACCAAAACAAAGAAGGAATTTCTGCTGGAGAGCAGGGCATGGATGAGGGATCCACCTGGAGAGAGGGCAGGTGGGCGCCAGGCCCTCGCCCTGGCCACAGATAGAGACGGGGTGGCTCAGACGCCGCTCACTCAGTGACGTCCCCCTTGCCCAGGGCCTGCACCGGCAGCTGGCGCGTCCCCACGGCGTCCCAGCACGTGCCTGGGAGAGCAGCAGGAATCGGCAGGAATGGGCAGGAATGGGCAGCCGGCCCTGCCAAGTTTCCTAATGCAATTTGCAAACGGCTGCGAGGATGCGGCCAAGCCAGAGCCAGAGCCGGATCCGCGGGGCCGGAGGGACACAGGAGGCTACAGTACAGATGAGGCAGCCAGGATCAGCCTGGCACAGTCACCCCACGGGATCTGGAATCCGAACGGGGACACGAGGCTGCCGTGGGGGAGGGAACCGAGGGGTGGGCAGGCGCGGGGCCGCGGTGCTTCCTTGTGGGGCCGGAGCCCAGCCCAGCGCGTCAGGGCGGGTTCCAACACCCTCCACAGCCCCAGCAGCAACTCCCAAGTGCTGGGAGCAAACCCGGCCCTGCCGAGCTGGTTTGGGTGCTGGCTGGGCTGCTCGGGCAGTGTCGGGGTGCTGGGCACCCACAAACCTCCCCCTCACTGCCCAGAGGGCAGGTGGCAACATCCCCTGCGCTGATGAGGCAGCAGGGACAGGGGTCACTCCGTGGAAACCCACCTAAGAGCTCACACACACGGACCAACACCAGTTAGCAATGGCTTGTTGGGAAAAGAATTAGGAGCAGCTCCTAAACTAAGTGGTTCCTGCCCAGGCAGTGCGTTCCCAACAGACTCCCATGGCTCTCCTGCCCTTGCCCTGCTCCCAAAGTGGCAGAAATCAATTCGGTAATTGAAAAGAGAATAGAAATGAAGAACAAACTGTGTCAGGGGGTCAGGGGATGTCACTGCTGCTTACACAGATAAACAAATACGAAATACCCAAAAGAAACAAATCAGCTTTAATGAACGAGCTGCTTCATTCCTTAAATAAAAACAGACCACGACCAAGCCAGCAGAGTTTGATATCCCGGGAGGGAGCAGGGAACGTTTAGTAACGGGGAGAAGTTTGGGAGAACGTGTGGCCAAGGACCGACTCGGGGGCTGGTTCTTCGGCGGCCCCAGCACGGGGGAGGAGGGGCTGGGCAGCAGTGGGATGGATTTCGGGCAGGCACCGCTCAGACCATGAGGGAAGGGCCTGGCCCTGAGCAGGCGCAGGTGTCTCATCCCGCTGCCTCACCTCCGCGCAGAGAAGGAGCCGTTCCGAGCAGCAGCTTCCTCCTCGCCGAGGTGCCGAGTCTGGTGCTGGGATTCCTGTGGCCACGTCCCTACGTGTTGCTCCTCTCCTTTGATTTTTCACCTTTGCTGTCCTGGGAGTGGGAAGAGCAGCAGAGGTTCGGGACCACCCCAAACCCTGGCCACGGTGGGGCTCAGCACTATGGCTGGGTCCTGCCAGCAAACCCCCCACATCTGGGTGCCAACCTCCCTCCCCAACCCCTCTGGGCACAACCAGGGAGCTCCCTGTGCCAACCTCTCCTCGTGGTTCCAGACTTTTCCATCACAAGGGCTTTCTCAGGGCCCCTCCATCAGACAATCTGCTTCCCAGCCCTCCCCGTGTACGGGAACCCACCGGTACATGCCTGCCCGGGTCCGGGCTTGCTCGGCTTCCACATGTGAGGAAGGTATGGAAAGGGAAACCAAAAACACACACGTGGCACTCCAGCACGCTCACACACGCACAGCTCACAGCACTGGAGCAAGGAGACCCATTGCAGGGAAGTGCTCTTATCCCTGAAAAACCTTTAACTCTGCTGTCTGAATTATCTACTAATAAGGTCTTAACATTTACTCTTCCAGAGAATTCTTGCCTCCTAGCTAAGGGCTGGGTTTTTCTGTCTAAATTGTCCTTTTTTCTACCCTGAGCAAATAATAAAAAAAATTAAAAAAAAAAAAAAGTCAACTTCAGACTTACTTTTTACGTGGTTTTAGTTTTAAAGATTTAAGTAACTCAAATTAACTGGAGCCCTGATTACCACCTGCAAAGAGAAGCTGAGGTTTGGGACAGGTCAAAGACGAAACAGGTTAAGATTTCCTCAGAACAGGGTTAGTCTTCTAGGATGGGAGAGGGAACTGCAGCCTCACACACGCCAGTGGCACCACACACACACACAGACCCACAGCCAGGGGATGGTACCTCTGGAGGGGGTGGTTTGATGGTCACGGGCTGGGACGTCCGGCGGGGCGGGGAGGGCTTGGGCTGCACCTGCTGCTGGACAGTGTTGTAGTAGGTGACCCCCCCGTACACCTGGGACTGCGCCTGCGGGAGCAGCAGGGTCAGAGCTCCGGGCCGAGGGGGCTGGGAGACCCCACCCGCCCCCCACCAGGCTGGACAGCTGCCCCCAGCCAGCGCCGAGGGTGAGCCAGCAGGGGGAGGGGGCTAATCTGTGTTGTGCCCCCCAAAGATCAGCTCCTGAGGTCCCTCGTGTACCCCCACCCCTTGCTGGGGTCCCCCCGGTAGAGTGTGCAGAGACGGGACGCCGCCCATGGTAGAGGGGATACCCTCATCCTGCAGTTCCTCACTGCCACGGAATGCCTGTGCCTCCCAACAGCTTTTCTACAGGGACACAGCTCCCCGGCACACCCAGCCCCATGGATGCCTGTGCTTCCCAACAGCTTTTCCACAGGGACACAGCTCCCCGGCACACCCAGCCCCATGGATGCCTGTGCTTCCCAACAGCTTTTCCACAGGGACACAGCTCCCTGGCACACCCAGCCCCGGGGCCCAGGGGTCAGGATCTGCCCCCAGAGTGGGGATCACCCGGAGCAGCAGGAAGGGCAGGGAGTGTCTGGAGCTCAGGGATCGTGCAGCTCTCTGTCCTGCCACGGCGTGTCAGCCCTGCTCCGGGACGGGGATCTTGGGCTGGGCTGGGCTTATCTGCCTCCTCACACACATCTAGTCTGGTCTGCTCTGCTCTGCCTTTGAAACGACATGGTCTGCCCTGCCTCCTCAGGAATCTGATCTGATCTGCCTCCTCACAGGGGTCTGATCTGGTCTGACCCTCACAGGGATCCGATCCAATCCGCCTCCTCAGGGATCTGCTCTGATCTGTCTCCTCACGGACACGATCCAATCTGCCTCCTCGCTGCCCGGCAGCAACCTTAGATGTGGAGTTGGGTCACAGAGCAAGAAAATCCAGCCCCATGTTCACACCATCCAGTTCCCAGCCTCCATCCCAAACAGAACCGACTTCCAAAGCTGTTCCCAAGGTGTCCTTGGCTCAGCAGGGACCTGGAGGGGCTGTGCCTGTTCCCAAGTTTCTGGTGGGCTGTCTCCTGTTCCGCAGGGGAACACCTCGATTTCAGATCCCCCAGGAGCGGATTTCCGGACCCCACACACAGGGAGCAATCCTTTCCGGGATGGTAGCAGCCTCCCCCTCATGGAGCAGCACAGCTGCTCCACATCCTCTCCCAGGAAAACCTCGGAGAACACAGCCCACACTACACAGGGTCCCTCCTGCTTGGGAAGGAGCCGCGGCACACCTGGCTTACCTGCGTGTTGGGATAGAGATGCGGAGGGGGCGGAGGGGGCAGAGCTCCAGGGGGGTAGGGGTAGCCAGGGTTCCCAAAATTCATCACTCCAGGGGCAGAGAAGTAGGTCGGAGTGAGCAGCTGCTGCGGCGGGGGCTGGCCCGGGGGCATGGACACCGGTGGGGGGTACAGGCCGGGGTTTGCGATGGCGGGGGGCGGCTGGTGGGGGTGTAAACCTGGAGGTGATGGGAAGGAGAGGGGTGTCACTGGAGAAGCCACCGTGTCCCGTGGAGGGCTGGGCTGGCAGCAGGAAGGAGCACACTCTGCTCCAAGGCTCCCCTGCAGCCCCACGCTGGGGAGGGACACAGGGCACGGCCCCTTCCCCAGTTCCAGGGCCCGATTCACCAGGACAGGACACGGCCCCATCTCAAATCCACTTCAGGAAACAGTTTTGGTATCAAGCAGAGAATGTGCCAGTTCAACGGCTTCTAGTTCTGCTTTTCCCTGAGCTACAGGAACAGGGAGTGAGGAACCAACCCAGTGCCCACGGAAGGGAGAGGCTCAGCCCAGAGGGGCCCAACAGGGACCTGCAGAGATCCAGCTGGGAGCTGCCAAAGGTTCAGATCCTCCCACCCTGCAGTGGCTGGAAGCTCCAGAAACACCTATTTTTTCTGTCCTTAAAACTGACACTGATCCAGCCTCACTGCAGTAGGGAGCAGGTCTCTTCCACGTTGTAAAACTAGGGAAAACGGATTCCCCCAGTGACAGAGGCTGTGGGAAACCAGAGTTCTCTGTCCCCCAGGTCCAGGGGTGCTCCGCTGGCTCCTCACCTGGATGAGGGAGGTGCATCTCCGGCTGCACGATCATCCCCTGGGGCGGCAGCGGGGCCGGGTTCTCCCCGTGGGTGTAGATTGGTCCCTGGAATTGTACTGCAACACATGACAGCCTGTGAGGAAAAGCTCCATGGAATTTCATTCCCCTGCAGCAGGACACACAGCCCAGCAGCCCCGAGGGCTCCCAGCCAGGTCCCATGGCACACACAGGCTCCCAGGCTTACAGCTGCCATGTGATCCCAACAGAAAAGCCTCCTACTCCCTTCGGAAAGCAAGAAAATACTCAGAGAATTTTTTCTCTAACACTTTAAATGCTGGAGGGAATTTCTAATCCATCCTCAGCCCCACTCTGTGACTCTCAAATGTCAAAGACCTGATTTAAAGTTCATTTAAAATCCCAGTTCTCAGGAAGAATTGGGGTGTCCTAAGAGCCCTGGCACAGGGAGGGGATAACACTGAGGATAATTCCACGGTTTAAACACAACTAGGGAGGCTCCCAGCAGCCTTTCAGTCACTGTATGAGGGGACACAGTGACGCTACAACAAAGGAAAGAGAGGACAAAGCCCACCCCGATCTTCCCGACCCTAACAAGAGGGGGGGGGATCCCTGCTCCAGCTGCCCAGCTCCAAGCACACATGGAGCCTCGGGAGCAGGGGGGAAACACTCACGTGGGTCATAGTAGTGCCCTTCCATGATGCTGATGTGCATGGGGGGTGCGGGCTCTGGCACGGGGGGTCTCTGGCGCTGCGAAGAGTAACGCTTGACACGGCCCCCGGGCACCGCCTGCAAGGGTCCTGGTGTCAGGGGGGGCTGGGAGGCACCAACACCACGCCCCCCCACCCAAACCTCCCCTGGGTCACCCCCAAACACCCCCAAAGGGGAAAGGCTGAGATGCCAGGCAGCCTCTAATTACCCCAACCCCAAGCAATTAGAGCCCGTCTCCGGGATCACGCGTTACCATCTCCTCCATCCGGTTGAACTGCGGCGGTGGCCCAGTTCCCACGTGCATATGGTTGGGAATACCTGAGGAAGGAACAGACTGCTTATTATTGTGGTTTGTGCTCGGTCCCAGGCCAGAGCTGCCTCGCCCAGGGATGCTGCTGTGGCTCAGCTCTCTCTCCCGTGACACGGAACCTTCGGACTTCATCACCCTCATGGTAATTTTAAATATTTTGAGACAAATTAGAGGCTGTTTCGCCACTGCACGCTCACCCATGGTGCTCAGCACCTTCTAAATCCTGCTTAAAAAATAAATCCCAGGTCCTGCTCTAAGCTCTGTGTCTGCTGAGACTTGGATCTCCAGGTGGATCAAGGATCCACGTGGGATGTGAAGCTGCAGTTCAAACCTGCTGCAGGGTGTAAACACCTTTATCAAGGGAACCTTTGGAATCAAACAGTGAAGTGATGACTTTTAAAACCACGGTTTAAACCATGGTGCCAAGGTGATCACAGGTGATCCCAGGGGAGTGAAAATGGACTAAACAAATACTGGAAGTGCTCATGGATCACTGACAGTGCAAATACAGGCACAGGGATACAGAATGGACAGATGGGAGCCAAATGCTTCCCAGAATTAACTCCTCCCTCATCCACTAGGGACAAACAAGGGACAGCAGAGTCATGGGCAGAATGTGACACAGCCTAGAGCTGTCCCAAGGGAAATTTGTGAAGAGGCTTCATTTTTAAGCATAAAAATGCCCCAAAATACACAGTGTCAGTTCTTCTGAACTCTCATCCCCCCGCCACGTTTCCATCCTGTCCAAGGGTCTGTTCACACACAGACTTCCAAGTCCCACCAGTACAAAATGACTTCTGGTTCCATGACCTCAACCCCACAGACGCTTATGAAAGCAGCAAGTCACTTCCTTCTCCTTGCTCCAGTTTCATTCCCCTCGGGAAGCACTCTAGCCCTCCCCAGAACACTCTAATTCTGCACAGGGATAATTATACCTGGATGACCTCTCCACGGATGCGCAACTGGAACTGTCCTCAGCTGGCAGCAAGGTAACTCTGCCCTAAGTCCCTTCCTCCTCCCAGGCACAAAGGGATTTGCCAATCCCCGTCAGGCCTCAGCTGTTGGCAACCAAGGCCCAGTTCCAGGAAATGAGCTGATAAACAGGGAAAAATTCCCTCCTGCTCCAAGCAGGACATCACAGAGCCCAGTTACTGATCCTTATCTTCTGCTCTCCTGCCCCACGAGTCAGTCCTGCTGTGATTCACACCACAGGGAAGAGGGAAAGGATCTCCCCTTCCGTCCTTCCCAGCCCTAACTCCATTCGCCTGCTGGAATGTTTAACGTCCCCTTTTTCTCTGTGGTTTTGTCCCCACCGCACTTCCTCAGCAGGAACCACCCACCCCGGGACTGGGCTCGGGCAGACAAGGTTCAATTCCAACCAGCTGCATGGAGCAGGATGGCACCAGGCTGCTGGAAAGCCAGGAGGCTGCTCCCACTTACCCCTCACATCCCGAGGTGGGATGAACTGGGACTGCCCCGGGGTCCAGTTCTGCTCCGTCAGGTTCATCTGGGTCATCTCCTGCTCGAGCCCATCCACACTGGATTCCACCGGCGACTCCCAGCTGCTCTTGGCTGGTGGGGGGGAGGTCTCTGCAGGTGTGGGTTTTGGAATGACGGGAGCCAGCCCCTCGGAAGTGGGCGCTTCCTCCGACAGCTTCCCCGCCTCTCCAGCCTTCGCTCTGGTCCTTCTTGCCCGGGAATAGGATTTCTTCTCAACTGGTCTGTCTGGTGGTGGCTGCACAGCATCAGCAGCCATGGCTTGGTTTTCCAGAGCCCCCTCCTCCTTCCCGGGGCTGCTGTGGATATGTGGCACCTCCAGCTCGGGGGACGTGTCCCTCGGCGGGCTCTGCTCCTCTCGCTTCCCGCGGTAGCCGCTCTCCTGCTTGGCTTGTTCCCCGTTTCTGTGTGGGACACCCGCTTCCGAGGCCCGGTAGCCCAGACGGGTCTCCTTGTAGCCCCCCATCCTGGGGTAGTTCCTGGGAGGGGGCATCCTGCCGGTGCTGGCAGAGCTGCGGCTGGGGAAGGGGCGTGGCGGGGCCGAGGGGCTCTTGGCCCCCTGGTGCCTCGGGGGCTTCGGGGGCCTCTCGTTGGACCAGTTGGGGTCTCGCTGGGGGGGACTCCCAAAGCTGGGGGAGAAAAACAGCACAATTAACTGGAAAGAAGCCCCTGGGCCAGAGGAATTGCTGTGCCCCTCTCCGGGATGCACGTCTAGAAATCCCAAAAGTGCTGGCTTTTAAAACCATGGTTTAAACCACAGTGCCAAGGTGACCACAGATGATGCCAGGGGAGTGAAAACGGACAAAGTAAACACTGGAAGTGCTCATGGATCACTGATAGTGCAAATACAGGCACAGGAAGACAGAACGGACTGAGGGCAGAGAAACGCTTCAGAGAATTATCTCTTTCCCATATGACAGGACTTCCCCCCTTTGGGGCTCCAGACCTGCCCCCTCACGGGACAATCCAGGCCCTGGGGTGACTCTGGGGCTCACCGTGGTTTGCGCATCCTCCTGGGCTTGATGTCATCGGGGTTGTGGGCCGAGCGGATGTCGTATCCGTACAGAGCAATCAGCTCCTGCCTGGTCTTGGGGGCCTGCTCATCCTCCCGGAATTTGTCGTGTTCCCACCGCCCCTCGTCCTTCCACAGCTTCCGCTGACGGCCCTTTGGCCTGGAGCAGGGACACACGCAGGAACAAGGAGTTGTGAAGCTGAGATGTGGCAGCTTCGAGCAGTCCCACACACAGAGACCGAGCATTCCTGGGGCAGGGAATGCACAGGAGGCAGCCTTCCTCCTTCCCCCCGCTCCTCCTGCCCAGAAGCTGCTGGTGACCCACTACTCTTTGGGAAAAGCAGCAGGAAGGGTCTCTGCTCCCTGGCACGAGGCTTTTTTTGGGAGTTTATTTGCATCTCTTCTTCAAAACAAAAACCTGAAGCGTCCTGGAAGGACACAGAGCAGGTAACGGAAGCACGGACCTTCCCAGCACATCCCACTGAAACAAGGAGCTGTGCTGCCAGAGGTTGGCCTGGAAGCTGGCCTGGAATGGCCTCCCTCTCCCAGAGCCCCTGGGGGACACATACCTGACCTCCTCCTCCTGCGTCTGCCCTCGCAGGTCGTGCTCGAAGAAGAGCCCCTTGCGCGGGATGTACGCGGGGTTCTTCCGATCCTCATCGTCGTCCAGGTGCTTGGGGACCTTCTTCCCAACTTTTTTCTCCACAGGCTCCGTGCTCTCCTGTCAGAACCAGCGAGCTCTCACCACTGCAGCAGTCCTGCTGCCAGCCCCCAGCCCGTCCCCGCGGGACACCCACCTGCCCGTCCCCGCTCTGCCGCTCGCCCGTCACCGCTCCCTTGGCATCCAGCTTCTCACTGCCCTTCTCTGCCCTGGCTGCTGACTCGCAGGAATCGGTGCTGTCCTGCTTCAAGTCCACCTTGGAGCTTTCTTCCTCGCTGTAATCCTCCTCCTCCTCCGCCTGGCAGACACCCAGTGACTCAAATGTGCTCCGTTAGAAACAAATCCCCCAGGAATCTCCCCAAATCTGGAGTTGGATGCAGCAACAGATCCCCCAGGACCTCCCCCAGATCCGGAGTTAGACCCAGCAACAGGTCCCACACAAATATCCCCAAATCGGCAGTTAGATTCCACAACAGATCCCCCAGGAATCTCCCCAAATCTGGAATGAGATGCCTGTTCCAGCTGTTAGACCTGACTCTTCAAAAGCAAATGATTAGTTCTCAAAATTCTTCCTATCCCTCTTTTTTTACAGGAAAACCAAAGGCTAAACCCAACGTTTCCCAAGATAGTGAGGATCCAACAGGCTTTCTGGAATGCAGCTGGGATCAGCTGCCCCACAAAGCCCCAGCATCCCACCACTCCAAACAGGGCTCCTGCAAACTGGGGAGACTGGTGGTCACGGGCCCTTCCTTCCACGCCGAGGGCCCGGATCCAGCCAGGGCCACATTTCCAAATTCCCTGGAGTTCCTCAGCTGACTCACTCTGCTCAGGAGCGTGACCTGGTTTCACCCTCCAGGAGCCTCCGGAGGCTGGAGCCGAACTAAAAATAGCTCGGGGTGATTAACCAAACCCTGCTCCATTTTCCTCTTTCAACACAGCCCTTGCGCATCGGCTGCTCCCGGTGTTTACGCCGGGGAAGCCCAGGCCCGGCATTATTTTTAGGCACAGGAACAGAGTCATCCTGGCACGGGTGGTGATGCAACAACCCCGCTGCCACCGGGAGTCTCCACGTGGGATTCCAGGCTGGAAGAGCTCTGGGAGCTGCCCCGTTCCCTCCCTGTGCTGCCACGCTCCTTCCTCGTTAATGGCAATGCTTAATTCCCAAACTGAGATTGATTCCCAAATTAACAGCTTGGATTTCCTCTGCCTGGCGGTTTGTGTGTTCCCTAACCACTGGACCCCTGAAGGATCCCAAAACAGAGATGGATTTTCCCTAGAAACCCTTCACTATAACCCTTAGAGACCACAGCTTCTCTAAACTTGCTGGAAATCTTAGAGTTCTGAAAATCCAGGGAAACCTGCAGCCCCCAGGCACTGTTGGGGCGGGATTCCCTCAGCATCCCCAACTCCTGGGATGCATCACCCCTCCAGCTGCTCCTCCAGAACACAGGGAAGCTCCTGGGATGCTCCCAACCACCACTTTGCTTTTTAATTTCAACTAATTAAAACCCAGTGGGAATCCCACACTCCTCCCACGCCCTCCTTGGCCATGGCAAATCCTGTTCCCAGTGTCTGAGGAGCCAGGAGGGTTTTCCCTGGCACGTACTGGCCCTACACCCTCCAGCAGCACAGGGACACTGGTCCCAGTGCCAGGGGCCGTATCCCAGGGGCTGGCACTGGGAGAGGCCGTTTCCTCGGGAGGCAGAGGAGTCAGTGGAAGGGATCCAAGCACACGACCTGGAGTTGTGCTCAAATTCCAAGAGAATCAGGCGCTTACCTCCGAGTCCTCGGCGCTTTCATAGTCTGAGAGCACAGCTGCAGGGAGGGAAAATGGTTGGGATCAGGGCAGAGCTGGACGTGGCTCGTCTCCCAGTGCCTCCAAACCCCTTCCAAAGGGAATCTGGAGGCGAGCACCGTCCCAGATCAACATCCCAGCCAGCCCAGAAGGGAGCAGGGGCAAGTTTGGGGTGTGCTGTCCCTGTACCCCATGTTTGCCCCATGTTACAAGTGAATATCTGGGATGGCAACAACCACAGGATTGCTGGAAAAGGCATTTTGTCTGATTTCTACTTTTCTATTTTTTTTTCTTTCTTTTGCACATAAACAATGCTTGCAATGACCAAAAGTCGTCACTCACCATCTCCTTCGATGCCATCCTCGCTTTCCTGCGGAGAGAGAAGAGAGAGGGGAGTCAGAGGAAGGGGACACCAGGAGCCACGTCCCTGCAGCGTGGAAATACGGAATCATGGAACTGTTTAGACTGGGAAAGACACTTGGAAGTTCAGCTCTGGTGACCACAAAGCAACAAATCCCAGGGTCCCAGTGGCTTTCCAGAGCAGCTATGCTGGGGGAATATCGAGAGCAAAGCACAGCCTGTGTCAGCGCTGGGGGTCTCCAGGGTACACAGTGACAGTGACATGAGTGCCAGGATCCCTACCTCGCCGAGGGAGAGCCAGGGAAAGGGCAAAACCAGGGAATAACGCACAGATGCCGTGCAGGACCCAGCTCAGGAAAGGGGCTGGATAAAGGAACAGCTCAGAGCAGGAAAAGCGTTCAGTAAAACTGTTGCCCAGAGAAGCTGTGGCTGCTCCAGCCCTGGAAGTGTCCCAGGCCCTGGAACTGTCCCAGAAACAATCTGGGCTAATGGAAGGTGTCCATGCCCATGGTAGGGCGTGGAACTGGATGGGCTTTAAGGTCCCTCCCAACCCAAACTATTCCATGATTCCGTGATAAATGAACAGACTGATCCAACTGTGCAGGAAAAACCACCTCAGAGCACAAACGACCGGCCAAGGCAGGAGAGAAACCCAAACAACCAAAACAACCACGGGAAAACATGCTGGGAATCAGGGGGAGCTGGAAGTAACCAGTCCTGGGACCCAAAATAGGAGGGAACTGCACCTGGATGTCAACTGCCGGAGCAGAACTGCCCGATGGAAGGGGGAACAGCAGCCCCTGCCCGCTGCCCCCCGCTGCAGGGACCCCAGGAATGGGGATGAGACCCCAGGGATGGGAGCTCAGGCAGGCGGATGGGGAACGGGGAACAAACCCCGGGGCACAGGGGGACAGAGCAAAGCTCCTCCCTGGTCCTGGGGGGGACACAAAGCCCCCTCTCAGGGCTGCCGCAGCCCTGCTCCCCCCAACACACAGAGGGAGGTCCGGCCCAATTCCCCCAGTATCCCCAGTTCCCCAGCCTGCTGCTCCCTCAGCTCTCCAGCCCCTCTTGCCCCCCACGCTCCCAGG
>VZRE01007351.1:6866-20686 GCA_013396775.1 Cephalopterus ornatus | reverse complement strand
TGGGTCCGACCTGGTTGAGAACTGCAGAGAGCAGGGGCGGGGTTCCCGCCACTTTTTCCTGTCTCCGTGACGGATGACGACACATCGTTTGCTGTAACCTGTTAGAGAGCTGCAAAGTCTACAATATAAACAAAACACTACATCCCCCCCCAAAAATTCCAACGATATACATGTTCGTACAACGAGAAAGCATTTTTTCCTCTCCTTAAATTTTATAAACCATTTTCATATATGTGTTTGTTGGTTTTTTTTTGTTGCAGTGGCTGAGCTTGATTTGAATTACTTTAAATTATCGTTATTTTCATGCTGTTATTCATTGACACTTTTGATTTATTTGTGTTTGAAGTGCTATAAACTTTTCTACATAATTTTTAATGATTTCAGATCTCTTACCAGCTTTAGGAAACTTTCCACAATATCTAATATATTGGTTCCTTTATTTTCATTTCTACCTCCTATTTCTCAAATCTTTGATTTTTACATAAGTAGCTTTGTGTCTTTAGGCACATATTAACCAGAAGGTGAAATAGAATCCTTTTTTATATTATTAAACTTATATTACTTTACGACTTCTTTTAATTTTGCACCTTTCCAGTTACTGCAGTGGGGTAAGTTTTTATTTTTTTACCAAAGGTTCTTTACTACAGCTGTAGACCTAAATTTCTGCTCCCTAAGTAGTATAAAAAATCATCCTGCTGTTGACAGGAGACCATGCATTTGGAGCTTTACCTGTTTTTCTTTTCTTTTTTTTTTTTTTTAATGGGATCTAAATTTGTACTTTAAACAAAGGAGATTCTGAATTATTATTTATGAAAGCAAGGAGCAATCCTTGACTTAGGGTGTTCAAAATGTCACATTATGCGAACATCCTGAGCTGGAATAACTGCTAGACTAACACCAAAAGAATGATTCCTTTTCTTCCAGGGGAAAAAAAAAAAAAAGGTTATTATTTATTTTCTTTTGTCATTTTATGTATGAATTGAAATCATAATTTCTGTGTACTTTTTTAAACTGTATCATGTTAGAGCATATAGTAAGTAGGTTCTCTATTGTGAAACCAATCTGGGAAGAAGCGGCTTCCCTCAGTATGTTTAATAATGATGGAATTACAATTACATTCTATCATAAAACCAAAAAAGTGGTTTGCTCGCTGAGGCCATAATAAAAGTACAGAAGAGGAGCTCATGATCCTGACATTTTAAATATTGTTTCTAATAGTGTCCCTAGGTGGTTGTGTGGTCAATATCAAATCTACGGCTTTTTGGGGGTGTTTCTCGGTTGGTTGGGTGGGTTTTCTGAGACAAAGACAAAACGTATGATTTAGATAAAAATTGTCTTCTCCCTACCTAATCTGTATCGCTTCAGAAAAGGGGTATATTGAGAAATATGGGTATGATCTCTGCTTCTCCCCTTTTCCAGTATGAAGCAACCTGCACTGCACTCTTGTGATCAGTTACTGTCATTCACCAGGCAGAGCCATTCGCAGCTTTTACCTAAGTTGTAGAAACTGCTTCCTGTTGCAGAGGTGCAGAAGAATGCACACGTATAATGTGAAGTCTCCTCAGATTTTGTATAATCCTAAGCATACCTTCTTTCTCTTCCTGGGAGGAGTGAACAGGTGAGCTGAGCATGATTCTGTGTCTTAAAAAAAATGTCTTATGCTGGCTACAGTTCTTGTTTATAGTGAACTGTCAGGTCACAAAACAGTAAACAAATTCAAGCCTCTTCTGCTGTAACTAACCCGCAGAAGAATTCCAGAAGGGAGATTTGTTTGTTTGTTTGTCTGGGGTCTTGATTGGTTGGTTGGTTGGTTTTTTTTCTAATTCTGGCTGTCTTTTCTTCATTTAGTAGTGCCACACCAGCAACAGAACACCAAATTTCAATATCCCTCCGTTTCTGCTTTCCAACCCATACTTACTAGTGGCAGTCCTCAATCAATGGTATCTAAAATTTTGTTCATTTATCATATCTAGTCTAATCAGATTCACAACAAGATGGAATCAAGACATATAATTCCGCAAAATAGGGGCGAAGGCCAAGTCTCCAGTGTACTAAGAACACTATCTGTGTATTCCCATGGGTTTTTTGCTCTCGTCCTTTAGTTTCCATTAGTAAATTTTCAGATCCCTTGCTTATACTCTGGTTTGGCATCCCCTAGGTAAGGAATGTGATATTTTTTAATATGTGTCTAAACTCTACCACAATAAGATAGGACTCTTGTAAGGTATTTTGTCTGTATGCATAACCTCGGAGTGGGTATTTAGGATATGCAGTTATTAATTTAATAGTGACTTTAAAAATATCATTCATTATATGCTACTAGAACTTCAAGGTTTGAGTTTAGATCAACGTTAGGCAAAAAAAATACAGTCACACATTATAATTTAAGGATATATATAAATAACATTCTGGAAATGTATTAAAAGTTTCAGACTAGTAGTTTTGAATTTTGTACTGGACAGGTTTTCATATTCCTTCTTTTCCACTCACTGGCAGCTGGTGCTTCATTCCCTCTTCAAAATATTCTGTCATTCTCAAAGGAAGAATGAAATTGCGATCTGCCATTTATGACTGAGGCAGATTGTACAGATACCTGCTTTGTGCTGTTGCATGCTCCTGTGATCTGCCATGCTGGGCACACAGTAGATCTCATATGGACCTTCTGGAGGAAAGAAATAAATTCTTCCCTCGTACTAAAAACCTGGGAACTTTTGACAGACCAGCACACACCCACAGGAGAAGGGCAAAAAGACAATGAGCTGGAGGAAGAATGTTCTGTAAAGAAAAATAATGTACAGTAAAGAAAAACTGTGCGTAACGCCAGGGAGACTGAAGGGTTACCATGGTTTTTGACAAGACAGCTGCACCAGTGAATCATCAGGTTCCCCCAGACTGACGTCTTTCTGAGCAAAGTAGACTAAAATATGGGGTACAGAGAGTGGGCCATGTATATGTGTCTTAGTCCAACATAAATTACAAAAACTGGACAAAATGGAAAAGTTTGAAGGGAGCAATGGGCTTGAGATGGTTTCAATCAATATATTTCTTCTCAAGGACTGAGGCCAAACATTGACACTGAGCATATAGAGACCACAATGAGAATCACATTTCTACCGTGATTCAACTGTATATTGCAAATGCTTTATTATGCTTGTGATACAACTTAAGTACACTGCTGTATCCCTCTGGTAATTCATAATCCAGTGTAATGTCAAATACGCTCAATAAGAAAATTTGGGATTAAACCTTAAACTCTCCTTGTGTGTAATATCTGAAAGAACTTGGATGGAGAGTATTCAACCTCTACAGCATGGAGATGTGATCAACTTCTTCATCTGTGTAGGACTGTAAACTGCACAAGATCTGACTTCTTTGGCACACCTGAAGCTTTTAAATATACACCAGAGGTCCCTGTTCTCTGTATCCCCACGCCCACATACCCCACCTTCAGTTCAGCACATAAGCCACACTACAAAGTGTTATTTACTGAAATAGAGCACCCCACATCAGTTTGGTAAGAACTTTTTTATGCACAGAAGTCTTTCATTTTGACACTGAGGTCTGAGTCAATATTTGCATGTGTAGATTTGCCATTTGGAAGGAATCTTCTGGCAGCAGCATAGTTGCAGAAATATTTTACTCTGCTTAAGCAAAACTAGCAAGAAGTGTCACAGATTTAATTTAATGATTGGGACTTTTATAACTAATTTAATGTCTCCCCTTTCCCCTCTAATTGAGACAGTCAGAGACGGAGAGCCCCATTCTCACCTTTTTATTTAAGCACTCCTATCAGTCAGAGATACAAGAGGTTTCACTGCAGCCCTGGTTTGGACTGTTTTCAACCTCCTTTTTGCTGCCAAATTCAGAAACTACATAGGGACTGATAAATCAAGAAAAGACCTCTGTCGTGGTCCAGCAGCTTGGGTTGGCCTTTGAGGATGCAGCTTCCCATTCACAGAGAGTGGCTCAAAGATCAGATGATCCATACAGAGGCAAAATCTTCCAAAAATTGTCTCATGGTCATGTTGTCTGAGTGACTGTCGTGGAGAAGGCTTGCATGGGCTCCACCCCTACCAGTCTATGCACAAACTGCAGTCTTACAGGCTCACTGAATAGCTGCTATAGCTGAATAGGTCCATGAACAAAGGCTGGAGGAACTCCTAGATCAGGTTTGGAGTATTGAGAAGTTAATAAAATACCCAGTTCTTCATATAAAGCTTTTTTAGGACGTAGGAGAAAAGGGACAGCATCAATAACCTGTAAGTGGGGGCAGGGGCAGCCATGCTGGGCAAATCCTGGGCATGCCCAGGGCATTCCTGGGCTTCTCCCAAGAAGACACCAAAGCACCTCTCTAACAAGTTCTGCAGGTGGTTTCCCTGAACCAGGGTGGCCTGTGGAGCTCAGAGCTCTGTGGCACACCAGGAGAGCCTGCTCCTGCATTCAGGTGGAGGCACAGCAACCAGCTAACCAGCCACTTGGCAGCCACAACCGACATGTGACTTCTTCTCTCAGATCCTTACTCTGCTTTCTAAGCTGTCATTTGAAGCAGCACAGGTCTCATGATGCTCTAACCATTGGTTAAGCTAGAAAAAAGTATCAAGAAAGCATTGTAAGCAACATATTTTTTTGCACAGCTGAGACTGAACAGCTCCACTCACACAGAGCTGCTCTGGACAGTAAGTTTTGCAGCTGAACGCTCCCAACTCTTACAGAGCTCTAAGTACTTAATAGCAGATGAAGTACTGCCTTGTCCAAATGGTCTCTCTGGGGCATAGTTTTCCAAGTAATGAATCTAATGTGGGCATCCCTGTAGGAATTTACTGAATTTTGTCTTGGGCTGTGTGTTTCTGGAGGAAGCCAAGTCTGAAAAATGATGATGCACATTGTGTTGGTGTCTCCAGACACTACTGCTTTGCTTTGTTTTTGTTACAGTACTACTTACTTGGAAAACCGAAAACTTCAGTTGGAACCCCCAGATGCTTACAGGGATTTATTTGTGGTTATGTTATGGACAAAGCAGCAGGCTTGTCTTTAAGGATACAGCAGTTCAGAAAGTCACCACAACCTTCAGGTCCTGTCCAGGTCAGACCATGGTGCAAGACCTGATGCAAGTGGCTGTTGTTCTTCACGTGCAGAACTTGGCACTTCTCTTTGCCACACTGCACAAGATTTTTGCTGGCCCATACCTCAGGTTTATTAAAGTCCTTTTTAACTAATTGTACTACTTTTGACTTGTTTACCCTTCCTTACTTGGTATTATCCGCACAAGCTAAATGTACATTCTCTCTCATCTCCCAGGTTGTTCCAGAAAACACCAAATAATATCAGCCCTGGGGCATTATTTTAATTATTGGTTGCCTGCAGACACTAAGCTGTTAAATATAGCCCTTTGACCCTGTGCTACAGATTATTTTCAAATATCTAACATCCTGCAGATCCTGCCCATAGTCCCTGTGATTCCAAAGGAGAATGCTATGGGAGATGGTTCCAAACACATCATTAAATGTCAAGTGTATTGCACACAGCAATCTTCCCTTTTCCACACAGATACTTTCTAATCAATAGTTCTGTGATAATCACCCGTACTTAGACATGAGCAATTCTGTTGGCCTCCATCCATTCTCAAGTCAACAGAACCCATTTTATTTCTGAGAATTACTCAGTCGCACTGATTCTTGCAGATCCTGCTGCCATTCTATGCAACATTTTCTACTCCGTATTAGAAGTTATTTCCTTACTGCTAACTTGCTTCAAAGACCATCAGTTCCTCTATTTTCTACAATGTATAATGAGGAAAAATTACTTCTTTTCTTGACATGTTTAAGTGTTTAAGAAACTTCAGTTTTTCAACCTTCTCTTTTTAGTCAGAGGACTTGAACATGCCTTTTCATCAGGAAATAGTTTTTAGGCATCTTAAAATTACTCTTGCTCTCTTCTGTGTATTGACTTATTGTTCACTTGTCATTTTCTGAAGTTTGGTACTAAAAACTAGGCCTGAAACTCAAAGTGGGACTACACCATTCCAGATCCACTCAGGTACGTGCCAACTGCTACTGACAGTAGCAGTTCCGCAATATTTTAATATTTGTAAAACTGATAGTTCTTTCAAGGTAAAATGTCTAACTTATTTTTGAAGACAGTGTCTCTTATCAGGCATTTTTCAGTACATAAAATGTCCTCAATACTTTTAGCATTTGTTTGCTTGTTGGTACTCACAGTACTTGTATACGGGCTATGTAGACTAAAATCTAAATCATAAATAAAATTATACCAGGCCTAGGACTGATGCCTGCAGAACTCTGCAGTTTGACACTGCATTTTAATTTCATAGTTGAAAATCACGAACACTTAAATTCAAATTTCTACCCTGAAAGGGACGGTGTTTCTGATACATCAAGTTCTCATGTTTAATGCTTTCATTTCAAATACTTTTCTAAAATGAAACAAAATGAAACAGAGACAAAATCTGCAATGTATCAGCCAGCACAAGGAAAACATTGCATCTTCTACTGAGATTCTTTCTAAAGTCAGTTTTGGAGAAAGCTTATTAAAAATGGTTTTCATTTGTTCCCTTATGTCTGAGTACTGTGAATTCTTGGTTTTGTTCATATCTTCCTTGAATTTGTCTGAGCTTTTAATTAGTAAAACTCAACATGAGTTATTCCTATCCCAAGGTGTGCTGAGTCTGTAAACCTAAGAAATGCATTAACCTGTGATCCAAAATGTCTAATTATGTGCTTACTTCTTGAACATATTTTTTAGACACCTAAAGAGTAAGAAAGGCTCCACAGGATGAGTGCGTAGATGTGTCTGTGGCATACTATCACTGGAAAGCTTTCAGCATCCTGTTTCCCTTCACTCAGCATGAAGGGCTTAGAATTACTTTTGAAAGCTTAGGAAATGACATCTGATAACGTGGACTGTGTCACTGAAGGGGTAGGATGTAGTTTTTCTGTATTGATGGCCTAGTTTCAATTTACATTTCTGACCAAATCAGTATTTGCAAACTACATCACAAAAAAAAAGAATTATAGTTTGAGTATGCTGTGCACCTGGGAGAACAGACAGCATGTAACATAGCTTCAGAAACCACATTTCAGCTTTTTCCAGGTACTCTGTAGAAGTTACAGCTAGAGTTACATTTCCACACTTTGCATATAGGTCTCTACATTTCTTTGTCTTTCTGCACTTATCTTTCTCCCCTTTATCTTCAACTGAGAACAATACAAAGGTAATTGGTCCACAG
This sequence comes from Cephalopterus ornatus, assembly GCA_013396775.1. NCBI lineage: Eukaryota > Metazoa > Chordata > Aves > Passeriformes > Cotingidae > Cephalopterus > Cephalopterus ornatus. The sequence goes on along the minus strand of VZRE01007351.1, from coordinate 13,440 downwards.
AACAAAGGAACACAAAATCCTGCTCATAATCAAGATTCCTAAGTGCAGTAACAGTACTTGTAATAATGATAATACTCAGTCACAGAGATGGGTGAAGAGAAGTAAAATTTGGTCATAAGAAGATCTGTGATTTCAGAAGCTGGAAGAAATATTTTGAAGATTTAGGCTGTCATTTTATGGCCAGACAAGGAGATTTGGGGGATAATTCATTAAAATGTACTACCCTTTTTTGCCCGTTAGCACATATTTAGCAGTTATGGCAGGCAGGAGACTCACCTCTTTGATCAGAGTCACCTTTTGATCACTCCAGAGTGTAGAGATTTAAGTTTTGCTGAGACTCTAACTAGCCTTAACGTATCTTTCAGTCATATACAGCACAGTCACTGAACAAAATCGGAGTAGCTAAAACTGGTCTTGACAAGCATTGAAACTAAGGACTCTGTGAGAGGTTACAGTGTTTTTTGAAGCCGTCTTTACGTAACTACCAAAATTTAAAAAGTCGTGTGGGTGCCATTCAGGGTTAATCTGATAGGCTTCACAAATTAACCTGGAGAATTACTAAGTGCAGAACAGCACTGAGGGAAATAGTTCTATCCCTCCACTCTGCACCGGAGGGAGACATCTGGAATGTTGTATCTGGTTCTGGCCTTCACAGTGCAACAGAAACATGAACGTAACTGCAGTGAGACCAGTGAAGGGGCACAAAGATGATGCAGGGACTGGAGCATCTCTCACATGAGGAATGTCTTATCAGTGTGTTTAGATACCTTACGGGGGTGAATAGAGGAAACAGATCCAGCCTTCTCTGTACTGCTCAGGACAAGAGGCAATTGGTACAAACTAAAACACAGGAAACCCTACCTAAACATAAGAAATAATTTTTTAGAACATGCTCCCTAGAGATGTTTTAGTGTCTCCCTCTTCTAGATGATCCTTCTTTTATCACAGGGATAGAACCTATTGCATTAGGGATTAGATTAGAAGACAAGATACTTTTTTTAGGAGATGTGATTGCCCTAACATTGAAATAACTGTAAGTATATTTTTGTTAGCTTAGTTGAAGTACAACTAAAAAGATACAAGCTTCTTTACTACTGACAACTCTTTGACACCTTGAATCTTCCCTACTACAAAAACTTCGTAATTGCTGAATTAGTATCATTGATATAGTTTCATCATGCTAGACCTGACAAATATCTTATGATCTTGTTATGGTGTTTTTATTATTAATACTGAGTGATTACTTGAATGCCTGCAAAATTATTGTTTCTGAAGAGAATAGCATGCTACAGTTAAAAGTTGGCAATTTCTCTGCATCTTCACCGTCCTAACTAGAGTCATTATAATTGAGTGAAGGCTTTCAGCTAAATTTGGCTAATCAGCTTATCTGGATTGCTCTCCTCCTGCAGTCCTAATGTCTTATTTGCATTTATTTTCTAGTGTCTAATCTGTTTTTTCTCCACGTGAAGTTTATTTCTTGAAAGGAAAAAAGTTAAATATTTTCTCTACCATACAGGTTTAGGAATCACTCCTGGTATTATACGGGAACTATTTTTGTTTTGAAGATTCTTGCATTGGAAAATACTCTGTCGTTTTGTAGGCTCTTCTGTAATCTGCACTAGCACCTACACAGCGAGGGCATGTTGCGTGATGAAGCATGGAAATGATGCTGTGTTCTGAGTGCAGTTTTAAAGAGGTGATAAAAAATTGCTTTGAGTTCCTAAGTAAGAGATAAACAGAGCCTACATTTGTCCAGGGTGCTTGGAAAGGAAATCAGAGAGAATATTGAAAAATGTTTGCTGTTTAATTGAAATTAATTATTAAATGTGTCACATTTAAATATTTATCTCTTCACATGGAAACTGCAAACAATTTTTATTACCAGCCCACTCCCCAAACTTTTTTTATTTTTAAGTAATTTTGTTTAACAGTAAGAAAATTTCTCTGTCTGGTTGAAAAACTGTTCCACAATCTACCACTGATTTGATAAGTTATGTGCTCGAATGCTTGTTTTGCTTTGTCTTTTTCTTTCATCCATAAAACACCCATGGCAATATCATTGCTATCTGCAATGATCAGTCTCTAAAATAGGAGAACTGTCATTGTGGTCCAGTGTTGCATTTAACAGCTATTTCCAGCAATGCAAACTTGAAAATTTTTCAAAGCTCCTGATAAGTTTGTTTTATCTAATTAACTAGAAAATGTCATTGCTTGGCCTGGGGTGCAGGAATAACCCTAAAAACAGCCACCACTTTTCACACCACCTCATATCTTCTCTAAAGTCCCTCTCTTTAAAAATAAAATGACCGCCTTCTGCAAAAATGGATGGTAAAATCAAGAACATTTTCTCTGCTCAGAAGTAGGCCAGAGACAATTCTCTGTGCAGAAGAGAGCCAATGTGATGGTTAAGGAAAAGATACAATAAAGGATGCTGACACATAATGCCGGAGGCCAGCTGCCAAGACTTTCAATGTCTCAGACTACTAGGGAAAGGAAAAGGACTTCAGAAGTTTAACTCAAAATAGGGAGCAGGTGATGTGAAAACTTACAGGGATGAACCCAGAACTGAAAGTGAGAGAAGCCCTAAATTCTGACCCTTGAAATTCTCAGGTAAAGACTTTTGCAACCTTCTTCATATGCTTTCCTTAAAACAAAACAAAACAAAACAAACGAACCCCCCCAAAACAACCAGAGATGTCCTTGTCCCTTTAAAACTTGCCAGAGTAGGGCCAGGAATCCTCGTGTGCTGCGGGTGGAGTTCTAATGATTGCGCTACTTAGGGAGCAAGATCTGAGATCTCTTCTCCCATCCTACCTCTCGTCTTTATCTCTAACCTGCATCCTGTTTATGGGGGAAGGGAAGGAAACCTCTCCTCTCTTGATGAGCTGAGAACAGGTTCACTAACAGCAAGCTTGAAAGGAAATTTGCCCAAATGTGTGAATGTGAGGGATGTGTAAAGAGGACGCATCCCTGAGGCTACAACTGCATTCTTGTACCAGTAATTATTGTCCACTCCCAGTTGCTCCCAGCTTTCTGATCATTTTGAAGTGTAATAAAGCACAGCTACAGACCTCTAACACTAAACTATCAAAGCAACAGAGATTAAGGCACATTAACCTTCATGCAGACCTTATCCTGGGAAAAATGTACATCAGGTTTAACAGACGTGGATGGATGACAGCACTTCCAGGCTCTCTCTTTTGTATCACTTACAGTCAGATTTTGCTTTATGGCCGTCTTTTTCATCCAAACTGGAAAGTAAGCATAATGCACTCATCCTACCACAACCAACTACTTTTTTATCTCTCATATTCATACTGTTAATCTGGGTTTCCACCCTCAGCTTTCAAAATCTATGGCTACTGGTGATTTGGTCTAGTTGTTTATGAGGAAAGGATGTCATGTTCACGAGAAGAGTGGCAGATTTCATAGCCCACTTCAATATGCTTTTCAGTCTGTTTTTTACCGTGGAGCACTGACAAGCTTAATTTTTTCCATTCTCCACTTTTCCCTTCCTCTCCTTCAAAGCATTTATTATCTGGCCTGCATGCAAACACAACAAAATGAAAATAGAAATAAAAGAAAGTATGAAAAAGTGATGGTTCATTGTTTTCACTTGTAATTCTAATGTTTCTCATGTGTCATTACCATTTTAATCTATCTCCTTTCAACTAAAAGTGCTTGCTATCAAGTATAACTTCATTTTATCTTTAGCATTCAATATATCAAAGTAAACACCAGTGCCTTTTAAAACATTTCTGATTTCATCTCAAATCTCAAATTCAGCCATGCTCCTTTGCTGAAAGATCCACTGACACTTTGCATGACGAATTTTTACCTAGTACAAAGGGGTAAAATATTAAGTTTGATCTTAACTTGTTTTTTGCAACCAAGGGGAAAAAATCTGACTGTGTTTTAATTAGAAACCAATTGGGGCTTTCGTGTTCTGATTAAATAAAAAATTAGCCCAAACAATTCATAGCAGTCCTTAAAAATTTTAATCAGTTTCTATTGTCGCTTTATGAGACTTAATATTTTAGTGGGATTATGATAATTAAAACTGATTCTGACTTATGAGGATGTCTTAAAATTATTTCAGTATTCTGAAGATTTGGATGAAACCCTAAATTGGCAAGTGTTTTCCTTTTCCTTTAAAGAACAGAATGGGAGGGATATGAAACCTATGGAAAACAACACCACTACCACCACCAAACAGACACCAAAACCCCAATGCTTGGTGTCCAAATATTTATAGGTAATATTGAGGGTGAAGCATTCTATTCTATTTCACAGTATTTTATCTGTTTCGTGAGAACTGGGGCTTCAGTCTACTCTATTAATGTCTAAGTAGCATATGATATATATTAGTGTATCTATATCTATGAGACATTTTTCCCCTACAAATCTGCTTCTGAAGTTTCTAAGTCTTACAGAAGAGCATACATTATTGTAACTGAGAAAACGTTAAACTAGTAGTTTATTTGGAATTCATATGCCTTAACTGGGCATTAACAGCTTCATTTTACAAACTATTTGTAAAAATATCAAAATCATTCTATCCACTTACAGAACAATACACACAAAAAAGCAGAGCCCTGGCAAGTTCCAAACAATTTTCAACAATATATATATTCCTCTGAAGGTCTCTTACTTTCCCAAAACAAGAAATTCTCTTGAAATACTGTATCCTTAATAGTTAAAGATATGGTTAAGAGAGCCGAATCTTTATCCATATTCAAAGCTCAGCCATGAAATTGTGTTACTTCCTTCTCTTTGAAATCAATTTACGACAAAAATACTCAAGCTGCCCACTCGGTTTCTATCCTAAGCTGGAGAAAACCCCCCAAAGAGTAAGCTTGCATTACTGGGGAGACTTTTTATCTACGCGTTTTATTTTAATTTAGAAGGAAAAACAAAAGTTTGCCGTTCCCGGGGTCTTTCTGGCTTCACAACGCGGGGTTAAAAACAGCTTTTCTCTTTCATCTGTGGACCAAACAGCAAGAAACTCTCCCGAATGAAAGCCCACTGTCTTCTCTTCACTTTCCGAAGAAGCTGGGGTGATTTTACAGCAGTCGTTTTACAAAAAATATGAATTTATAACTCCGAAGAAACACAGACTCGGAGGAGGAAAAGCTCTTCCTGGCTAACAGTTAGGCGGGCTCTGCAAAGCACCAATCACAGATCACCGCTTCGCTATAAATTCAGGCATCGGGGTTACTGTAGCCCAATTACTTTCTTTTGATTAGGAAGAAGTCTCTGCAGCGATGTCGGAGACCGCTCCCGCCGCCGCTCCCGCTGTCGCGGCCCCCGCCGCCAAGGCCGCCGCCAAGAAGCCGAAGAAAGCGGCGGGCGCTTCCAAAGCCCGCAAGCCCGCGGGGCCCAGCGTCACCGAGCTCATCACCAAGGCCGTGTCCGCCTCCAAGGAGCGCAAGGGGCTCTCCCTCGCCGCGCTCAAGAAGGCGCTGGCCGCCGGCGGCTACGATGTGGAGAAGAACAACAGCCGCATCAAGCTGGGGCTCAAGAGTCTCGTCAGCAAAGGCACCCTGGTGCAGACCAAGGGCACCGGCGCCTCCGGCTCTTTCCGCCTCAGCAAGAAACCTGGAGAAGTGAAGGAAAAGGCTCCGAAAAAGAAAACAGCCGCAGCCAAGCCCAAGAAGCCGGCGGCTAAGAAGCCCGCCAGCGCCGCCAAGAAGCCCAAGAAGGCGGCGGCGGTGAAGAAGAGCCCCAAGAAAGCCAAGAAGCCGGCGGCCAGCGCGGCCAAGAAAGCAGCCAAGAGCCCCAAGAAGGCGACGAAGGCTGCCAAGCCCAAAAAAGCGGCGGCAGCAGCGAAGAGCCCGGCCAAGGCAAAAGCGGTGAAGCCGAAAGCAGCAAAGCCGAAGGCGGCCAAGCCGAAAACAGCGAAGGCGAAGAAGGCAGCGCCCAAGAAATGAAGTGTTGAAGTGGAAATGCTTAAACCCAACGGCTCTTTTAAGAGCCACCTACTACTGTCCCCAAAAGGGCTGATACACTCCGTCACTGAGCTCCGTGCCTGCAGCAGAGCTGTCCACACGCCACTATCCGTGTGGGACATTTGTCTGGGGAGTGGATGGGACGCTAAACTTCCGGCCGTGGTTACGCTAAGACTTGGAAAAATAAAAGTCTACATTCCCTGCGAAAACCCTTTCTAAAGGCTGCCTCTTTTTTTCTGAGCACCGCAAGTGGGTGTATGTGTTAAAGGGACTGCTTAAAGGCGGGTACCTTTCTGGGGCGTGGAGGTTTCTTTCATTGCTCTTATCAGCGCGATTCCTAATAGCATAGATGCGACTGCCACGCCTCTTAGTGACCGTAGCAGGGAACTGTCACAGCACGACTCCTCCGCATTCTTGGTAATGACCCTTCTGCTTGCCAGCGCTGCCGTGGGGCAGGTCCTGATTTCTGCGTGACTTGACCGACCTGCTTTTTTGTGAAGGAGATCGCCGGGGCGGGAGGCGGGGGGAGGCACTAACATGCCTGTTCCGCACCCTGCCGAGCAGGCGGCGGCGCAACCGGAGCGGCGGGAGCTCGGCCGGGCAGCCGTCCCGGAGCGCGGGGTGGG
>VZRE01007348.1:53807-67102 GCA_013396775.1 Cephalopterus ornatus | reverse complement strand
CAAACCACAAGACATTCACCTTTTAGGGCAAGTCTTCTTTCCTTTGAAGCATTATGATAGGTCCAATCAGAAGGACCTGTTACAGATCCTACCACTGAAGGGTCGCTAGGAAGACCTTCCACAAAGGAGTGCAACTATACTTACTAGGTTTGATATCCAGGTGCACAAGGCCAGAGTTGTGGATGTATTTCAGCCCCATGGAGACTTGTAACAATATTTCCTTCAGCTCTGCTTCTAGGAAATACCGCCCAAGCTTTGCATTTTCCAACAGCGCATCTTGGAGACTCCCACCTAGGTGAAGACAGGCAACCTGAGACCTCACAAAGGTTTTATAGAGCACCATGTTTGTAACAGCTTAGTAGACACTACTGCCCAGAACACTGGCAGGCTTGCAAGGATGCACTGGCGAAGACCAGCTAATACATGCCCTATAGATGCCCTAGTGATCAAACCTGGACATCACCATTTGGCTTCAACCTTTCAATTGTCTTAGAATGCCCTGCCTCCTGCTCACCAAGTACTGAGCAACTGCAGTTCTACCTACAGCACGAGGAGGGCTGGCCTGGTAGTGACACTGATGGTGCTTCAAGTGAACAAGCATAAAGCAGGTATATGAATGGTGAAGCAAGGAAATTAAGTTCTCACTAGTAGACTTTAATTGAAAAATGTAACATTTGACACAGACACAGAGTTTTGTGGGTCTCCATTGACGCACTCTGGCTATTTTAGCACTAGCAAATACCATGGCTTCTCTCTCCATCAGCCTACTTTTTACCACTTCTCCTTTAGTCTCAGATACCTGTGTACTACTGGATGAGTAATACATCAGTGCTTCAGCAACAAGCACTGTATCTCATGGCTCCCTCCACCACATTTGAAAGCATTACTCCAAACAGCTATCACCACTCTTCACTGAGCCCCGGGACTGCCGGTGCAGCTGAGGGATGAGCATTACATATTTGCCTTCAGCTCCTCTAGTAGCCAGATGGGTCTTTTTAAATTTATCTCAAACAGTGCTGTGGCCAAGGGCAAACTCAAGTAAGAGGGCACCACCCTGCCTGCAGCACCCCATTTACACTTTCCCTCATTATTTGCTCCATTCCTCCACAGCTGTCAATCCTTCTCTTCCAGTCAAGATGCAAGGTGCCTTCCTCTTAACGAGGTAGCCACTCTTCCAATCATTATCCACCTTCATTAAGACAAGTTTGTTGCTGAGATACGTGGCCCTTAAGTTATCTGCTCTTGAGTCACTTATATCAGATGTTACCTGGACAGTCCCAGTCACAGCTCTAAGCATCAGCATGGGGAATGCTTCTCCAGGCCAGCCAACACAGAGGAACAGTTTTACAATTTCAGAAATTAGAGAGTATTCACTGCTTCTAATACACTGGCACCGCTCAGAGCTGCATCTAGATCTTATGAGCCCTTACTTGATTCTCCATGGATATGTAGCCCCGATGCAGTTTGCTTTGTTGTAAGCCCAAGTGTCCCATATTTAAGAGGGCAACTGCACCCATCCTCAGATCTCAACCTTTGACATTGTCCCAGCTCTTACCGTTGCAGTGCTCATTTTGGATAATCATGTGATCATCCTCTGCCCAGGCCGAGTAGTAACGCACAACATGGGGGTGGTGTCCAAGGACAGCATGAGCATAAACCTCACGCAGTGCCAGCTGCCTAGAGAAGCACACACAGGAAAAGCAGAGGTTACAGAGTGACAGAGTCTGCTTGGTAGTCCAGACTGCAGCCTGGCTTGAGAAAGGGGGAGCAGAGGTGATCAGGACTTTCTCTTGAGTTGTGACAGACAGACTGGCTCTCACAACTGCTGAAAAAAACCTGCCCTTGCTCGAGTGTGCTGAGCAGCTGCCCAAATAAAATAATCACTGAGCAAGCCTTTTGTTAAAGAGGCAAAAGCAGCAGCCACTTCAAAGACTTTGCTTTAGCATGCAGGACATCATGAGCTGGTCAATACAGATGTGAGTAATGCTGGCCATACAGCAGGGCAGGGACATACCACAAACAAACTACTTGACAGTTATTACTTTAAAGAAAGTGTCTGGATGGGCCCAAGGAGTTCAGGTAAGCCATCATATCACTTTGCAATGCATAGGACTTCTTCCTTTCTTAGACATTTATATCCAATAGTTGTACAGTGCTATCTTCCCCCACTCTTCTGTTACTTGGAAGTGCAACAGCAGCCAATTTTTGCTTGTGTCATCCCTCAGATACCTTGAGATCCACACTCCCTCCTTCCCACCACACCTCTCAAGAACATGCCCATCATTTCAACTGGCAGTTTCTAGCTAGCACACTCACTCATCCGAGGATCCTGCCAGAGGCCTTTTGGAGCGTTTGATGGCATAAACACATCCATCAAGGCGTTTGATGCACTTGTAGACAGAGCCAAATTCCCCCACACCAATTTTTTCTAGTTCCAGGAACTCCTTCTTGTAGCGGGAAACCATATTGCTCTCTTTCAGAGGACATCTCTAAAAGGTCACAAAAACAGCAAAGACAAGTATGAGTTGACAGTTTTAAACACAAGCTTAAAAAATAACATCTGTCATGTTTTTAGAGGTGTGTAGCACTTGCTCTCAGACTACCCATGTTGCTCTCTCTCCCATTCTGGATGCTCATCTGGATGCACACAGGCATGTGTGCAGGTGCACTGCCTGTTCTCTTGAAATACTGCCTTTCACTTAATCATAGTGTTTTTTCTGACCACCTGCCAAAAGCCAAGTTGGGGGCTGTGTTTGTTTTGTTCTTTATAAAATCATGCCTTGAAACTGCAGCTAAGGTGAATTTTAGTCTGGTTTGCTGTATGTGCCTAAGCTTTCTTGGGTTACTGCCATCCCATCTCTTCTCTTGGCAGCTCAGACCAGTTTCTAGACCCAGAGCTGAAGGAGTCAGTCAGGGAAGAACAGCAGGCAACAGCAAAATACTGAAGTAACTGGCCTAAAGACAAGGCTTTGTTACCAGATTTGGTAGGTAGAAAACCAGCACCTCTGAATTAGCCATACCCATGTACTGAATTTGTGTTTAAGTAAGAGTTATTGCCTATTTTGAGTACAGGAAAGAAGCTTCATGGCCTCAATGTTGGCTTCATGTGGCTCCAGCTATGTCAGAGCTGCTTTACTCTGGCAGCTGAGCCTGCCTGCAGCAAGGCCATTCTGCATCAGTTCAGGTTCTTCAAGTTTGAAGCACCAGCTGTTGACTAATGGCAGATTAGCTGCTCCCTGTGTATTCATTTGTATTCCCACTGATTTCTCACCCGGAGACACTTTTCCACAAAGGGTTGAAAGCCTGCAGAACAGCTGGAGCACCATTATTGCTACAATAATGGCCACTAGGGAAATAGGAGCTGCTGGTACCGCTTTGTAGAGAGATGCCTACTGGCAGGGGAGGCAAGTAAAGAAAAGATAAGCAGAAGAGCATGAAGTGAACAACAAGAGAGTGGACTAAGTGATTTTTCCCCATGCTCCTGCATCCCTCACAGGGAGAGCAGCTCCTGATTGTTGTGGTATGTGGTATATGACCTTAAAGAGAAGGTGATAAGAGTTGGTCCTCACAGCCAGTAAGATGTGGCTCACATGAAACAGCAGCCCTTCACAATAGGTGAAGGCATAAGGCAGCTGTATTTTACACCATCTTAAAAAGCTCAGGAATAAAGATAGCTCACAGTACACAATTTTATATCTATATTACATAATCTAATCAGCACTCGAGCAGAATAACATTTCAGTAAATCACAAGCTACTTAAGGCTTTCTTCTAGGGAAAACAATAATTATGGCAGCCCCGGAGGTTGCCTGGTAGCAGACTGGCTCTGCAGGTGTAGTTTTTCCACGGAGACCAGTTTTCCTGCAATACCAGTCTGCTCCAGCTAGAGGGTACCGTTATTCTTCTGTAAGCCTAACTCACAACTAAAGACTTGCATAAGTCAAGATACTTCCTTCAAGGGGCTGCTTAGGAAAATTGAGATTTTTACCTCATCTAAATGAAGATATTCAATTGAGGCTTGGCTTGCTTTCCAAAAAAGCCAGCTGGATAGGTTTCCCAGATAAAACTGGGAAGGAGGAAGAAGGCTGTGGGACATGGGTTCCCACACCACTGCCCAACTCTGCCATCACAGCTGGGAGTACATGGGACCTCCCACCAAGGCTAAAGCTGAGGTTTGCCAGCAAAGTACAGCAGTCAGCAACAGCAAGAGGACTCTGGAGCTCTAAGACAGGGTTTGCTGTCCTGTAGCTACTTAAGGTGTGTTGGGGGCTTTCCTTGGACCCCAAGGCACACAGACACTCCTCAGCTGGACATTTTCCCACAGAGCACAGAATTTGCCACCTTGCTTCAGAGATTTGTCATCAGTACTACTGCAACTCAAACTGTGCCCTCAGTACTTATCCACAGCTCAGTCTTTGTGGTTTTGCAGTGCAGGTCTGTATGTTATTTGCAATATAGAAGCAGTATTCCATTAACATCCAAAGATGCTCAGTACACCAATTCATAGGAACAGCAATATACCTGCTTTTTTGAGCCACAAAAATTTATGCTAAACTCGATAGTTTAGTCATACAGTTCCCTCTGAGGAACCCAAATTAAATTTCCCAGGAAGACCTCCTGACCAAAATCAATCATTTTTTTTTTTTTGGTCAAAGTTTTCAGATCTGCTTTAGTACAAGTTTCCTTTAGAGATAGGAATCACTCCCAAGTTTGTCATCTCAAACAGATGTTAACAAAACATTCACTGTGGAATGATTCTGACATAAGTATTCATCCTCTGGCATGATGTCATGATTTATACTCCAATAACAGAATAAATTTTAAACATCAAGTCTTTACTAGCATCTTATCCACTCTGTGGGAGGGAAATACAGAGACACTCACCTGTGTGGGAAGCTCCTGTTTAATCTGGAGTCTTGGATGAGGATCCTTCCTACAACAGAAGTTAAGGAAAGTCTAGTGTTATCAATTCAGTGAAGCAATCCAACTGAGATTTGAAATGAAAGCTTCCTTCAAAAGAACATCCAACCTTGCTTCACAGCTTAAAATGTATTTTATAGAGTTAACATACAAGTTTGTAGTCGAGGCCTTAAAGACTGCAGTCCTGGGTTAGGAAATCTTTGTTTCCATTTAGAAAGCCTCCACAAAGCAACTTCAGTACTGCCCACATGACAGAGTAACATTGTCCAGAGGCATCATTCTCCTGGCCACCCTATTACAGGTGAAGCTACAGCCATAGCACTGAGGTTAGCTGTTGATCCTCCACTTCCATTCCTGAACAAAGGAAGTGATTGATTTTTATTTATACTTCTGTTCCCTTTACATGTTTAGTAATGTTTGCTCTGCACCAGTGAATACTGCAGAAGTGAACGACTCATTGTTAGCAAATAAGTACAGATACTGAATGTCTCCATTACTTATCTCCTTCAAACAGTCTGCTTCCAGTCTGCTATTTAAGATGAGCTCACTTACAGCTCTCCTCTGGTCTTCCTCTTGCCATTAGAAAGAAAGAGCATTTGTCGATACGACTCTGGTGTAAAGGGATTAATGTTGACAAGAGAAGCTTGGGTAGAGCCATCTGAGTCAGCACCAGGAGCGTATCTCGGCTGTCGGTAGCCTTTGGCTGGGACCTTTGTCCCAGATGAAGGAAAAGCTGTCTTCGATAACAAGGTCTGTATTGAGAGAGCGGGAAAAAAAGTGGAAAATAAACAGTTTTTGTGTCTGCTGTGTCAGAATACAGTTTCTGTTCTCCTCAGAGAACTCAGGTCCCTTCCTTGGGACAGCTGATTCCTAAATCCCTGCATCCCTAGTTTAGTCCTGGTGGTTTTCTTCTTCCACAAACCATTTCATTCTCTGTTAAGCCCTTTCAAATTCTATTCCCTGCTCACTTGGGTGAGGCCTCCAGAGCCATTTTGGCAAACACAGTCCTCAAGAGGCGCCAGCTGCTCCTCTTTCCCACCTACAGAGACCCAGAAATTGCACTGTATGATGCATTAACATGGAAGACCTAGTTCTATCAGGCATGGACTGTTGCATCAGTTTGGTCAGAACAGGTTTGTCAGGAGATGAGCTGGAACACCACCCAAGTTTCCTCGTGGTTCCCCAGCAATAAGTAGTATTAAGATAGCGTAAGTTGGTAGAAATACTTTTTATATGGCTACTGGCAAAGCAACTAAAACCCATTTCTCCTGATGAGTAAAAACCAAAGCTTCAGAAATTTAAGTTCAGAAGGAACATCTGAATCTTCTATACTTCCCACAGAAGACAGATCACTGGGTTTCACCTACTATTCCAAAATTTTCAGAGACGAACACCACTCTTGAGTTGGAGACATAAAAACTTACTCACTCTGACTTAATCTCTTCAGTAACCATCAGCTTTTTAAAAATATAAAGTTTGGTTTTGACTTGTTTCAGTTTCAAGAGAGCAATATTAGCTCTAGAGGGTTTTTTAATATACTTCCTTCCTCTAATTTTAGAAGACCCTCAAGAACCCAGAACATTCCCTGTTGAAGATGAAGGCACTCCTATATCTCTCCAATCCAGTAGTGATCTCTCTCTTGTGATCCCAGAGCCACATCTTTACTCAAACCTAGAGTTGCTCTTTTCTCTCAGTGAAAGTTTTTGAAGATAAAAAAAACTAGAGCTGCATACAGCATCCTACACCCACCTAAGTGGTGCTGCACTCACGGATACAGCTACTTCTGGGACATTCCTTTATTTCTACATTGTGCTTAAAAATTTGCCTCCTGGTTTACTGCGACCCTGAAAATTACTCTTGATCTCTTTATCAAGCTCTGCATCTCATTGCTCCTGAATGGGAAAGTCCCGCTTACGGCTATATTAAAAGCAGTATAAATCCAAGCCAAATTTACTCAGAAGCCTAGAAGTTGTATAGGATTGTGGCTAAGTTCTAGTCTAACCGCAAGCCAAAAGAAGGGATCTCAAGCACCATTCCAGCCTGTTGATGTGTGCACACAACCAATTCCTGTCTGCTCCACAGGGGTATTATTTTTTTTTCACAATCCAGCAGACTTGGCTCCCTGTAACATCATCTGAGAGTAGCTGCTGCCACACAGTGTAGGGCAGCGACCATAACCAGCTCTAGCAATCTGTTCCAGGATTGAGCAAACCTACAAAAATGCAATCATCTGCCTCCTGCCATGCATCCCAGCTGGGCCTCTGGTGTTCATCTGTCTGCAGTTAGACATGGCTCTGCTCTTTTACCCTTTCTATCACCTTCAGGTGTTCCAAGATCAATGCTCCCAGCCTTGTTGATAAGATTTAGGCCCTTTAGAGCCCACCTTTTGCAGCATGCTTGGAAACAAAGGCCTTTCTCCCAGCTGACAGCAAAGGAAAAGATTTTGTACAATTTGTTGATTTTGTACAGTTGCTGCTCATGAGCTACAAAGTGACAAACTACAAAGGAGTATGTCTTGAAGCATCCAGCCAACATATTAGCTACACAAGAGCACACACTGAAAGCACCCTTCCACTACCAGCAGCCCATCTTGTTTGGAAAAGATTCTGGACCTCTGTCATGGTTTAACCCCAGCCAGCAACTAAGCCCTTTGCTTGTGAGGCCTTTGCTCACAGCCCCACCCCTTCCCCCAGCAGGATAGGGAGGAAAAATGGGGCTGGGGAAAGATAAAACCTGTGGATTGAGAAAAGAACAATTTAATGATTAAAATATAATAATTATTATCATTGCAATGAAAAGTGGCAACAAAAAGAGACAAATAAAACCCAGGATAGAGAAGTGATGCACAATACACTTGCTCAGCACCCACTAACTGATGCCCAGCCCATCCATGAGCACCAATCGGCCCCTCCTGGCTAATTCCCCCCTGTTTATACATTGAGCACAACATTCTGTGGTATGAAATATCCTTTGGCTAGTTCCTGGCAGCTGTCCTGGGTATGCTCCCACACAGCTTCTTGTGCTTCTGCTCACTGGCAGAGCATGGGAAACTGAAAGGTCCTTGACTTTGGGTAAGTCCTACTTAGCAACAACTAAAACATCAGTGTGTTAGCAACACTTTTCTCCTACTAAATCAAAAAAACACAGTACAGCAGCAGCTACTAGGGAGAAAATTAACTCCAGCCAAAACCAGGACAATCCGTCACGTATGTTAAGGTAAGATTTAGGGAGATTTTTTTTTTATAAAGGGTCACTGCAGGAAATTTTTGGAGTGATGCCACTTAGAGCTGCTCCTTCCCTAAGGAGTGGCAGGCCACCCTCAGCAAATATTGTCACACACTTGATCATATACGGTCAGAGGATCATCCTTTTCTCCCCATAATCAGGTTTCTGGAAGGGGGCAGAAGTCAAATGGTAGCTCAGAATTATTAAAAGGACTGATAGTCTGTGTACCACTTAAGCAAAGGAGTGACCAGTCCATCAGTAGAGCAAGAATATTGAGAGAGGGACCAAGACCTACTCCACTGCCAGTTTTGATGGTGAGGACCCAGTGCACACACCAGAAATTACCTAGAAACAGAGAAGCTGGTGCTAAGTCTCCACATCTGTGCTTACAGAAGACAAACCCCCGTTGTATTATATTCTATACAAGAACTTCCACAGAAAATAGAGGCTGGGATCGTTCTCCTAAGAAACTAGCTCTGTAGATAAGTGATCCAGTCTTGCCACATAAAGTATCACAGCCACAACAACATTTCCAACTTTCAAGAGAAAACCCACTTGCATCCAAAAATGTGCTGAACAGAGCAGTAAGGGCAGCTGCCTATCTCCAAGCTCCCCTTGGAATGATGACCGTCTTGAAAGGAGATGCATTTATCTCCTACAGAGATGCTACAGATATCCACTTCCCCAAGCAGAGCGTCAAGTGCACATGGGAAGCCAAAGCATATGGTTGCTTCAGGTTTTCTGACTCAGATTGACCCAATACCAGCTAATTAACAACGTCTTTAAAAGAGTCAAGACAATTGCTCCCACACACAGGTTTCTATTCACACCCATAGAACAACCCTTCTTTAGCTTGTGGTCCAGGTTTCTAAGGGAAGAGTACAAACTATCAACAGAAACGTCAAAAAAAGCTTTCCACAGAGCTGGAAACAGATCCCCTCACCACCCACACAGTGACAACAGAGACCTTGACTGCTCAGGCAGAGAGCTGATAAATGCCATTACCTTGGGAGTGTGGGGGGTGTCACACAGCCGCAGCTTTTTCCAGGTGATGTGCAGTGGTGTCTCAGCACTGCCCCAGGTCTTGTTCACAGCCGGGGAAGCCTTCAGGGTGGGACTCATCCAGGCTTTTGTCCTGCTCAGGAAAATCTCACTAAGCTTTCTCTGAGGGGGGGTTGCTGGCAGAGGACTGCTCTCTTGCCACTTCTGAAACTCAGACGTCCTGGGAGGGCTCAAGGTCAGGGAGTCCTCCTCAGTTACGCTTCTGTCTTCACTCTCTTCACCACAACTAGAAAAATCCAGCCGCTGAATGAAATCATCACTGTTGTCCCAGTCACCCATGTCACCACGTGAAGCAGAACAGGTATAGCTGATACTGGCCTGCTTTGTTAGAGGGAGAAGAGCAGAGGAAGAGGAAGACAGTGTTATTTACACAGATTAACTATCTTCTTACTTGCTTCATCAAGGACATCAGTTCTGCTGACTGCATTCCCCCACCCCAATCCCACAGACACAGAAGCCTTAAAATCACTCATAGGTGTCATTAGACAACTTTGGTTAATGAAGAATACCACAGAATTACCAAGTACAAATCTGTTCAGCTACTGTTCATGTAACAACAGATTTTGCCTTCTGTCTTACTGGTGCAAGTCAGATACAACTCAGAAGCCACTGCCTTTCCCAGCAAGCCTCCAAGAGAACTCCTCCATCCACCAATACTTCATTCACTGTTCTTATCACAAAGATATCCCATTCTAAAGAACAACACACACACCAATCCTCCCCTCACCCTTTTCTACCTTAAAAAAAAAAAAAAAACAAACCAGAAAAAGAATCCATGGTACATACAGCTGTAAAAGCAGAGAGTGCCCTGAGGATTGCCAGATACCCCACAGAGAACCCTTCTCTTCCCCTGGAACATTTATAACCACCCCAAGCACCTGAGCCAATGCTAATGGGAAACATCTGGAGCTTGGCAGCACCTGCCCACAGTTGCCTGGTGGATGAGGGGTTTTGCTGTGCCTACAACCAGCTCTGCAGGGAGTCAGGGCTCTCTCTGAGTCTGAGTCATCTCCTTGCTTCTCCACACTCTTCCCTTCTCCATCTTCCTGGAGTCTGTGAAGGGGGATGGTGTTTGCTGACAGCCATTCTGCCCATCCGAGGTCCAGTCTTTGTGGGCTTTACTTGTTTAAGTTATTAGTCTTCTAGTGATGGGGCACTGCACTTCCTTCTTTTAGGTCTGAATTTCACTTCCTGCATTTAGATGTGTGTTAATTTGAGCAAGAGTTGCAGCTCACAAGGAGGGGTCAGTAATTTATAATGTACAAATCTATAGCTGTATAATTTATAAGACTTTAGGAGAGAGTTAGGAGCCATACACAGGACTTGTATGGGTTCCCATCTTGAGGTTTCAAGGGAGAGGGGGGAGAATTTGACTGTGTTGGTGAAGGCAGCCCTTCAGGTAGGGTCACTCACTGGGAGCAGGTCAATGTCACCTCTCATGGCACTTCTCTCTAAAATATAGGGATTTTCCGTGTCTTTGTGAGCCTGAGCTTTGAAGAGGGACTAGAGGGAGTTTTAACTAACTGGGAGCGAGATTACAGCCTTTTTTTGTTAGCATCCAGGAGGACTGCTAGAGGGACATGCAGAAATTGGAAGTGGCTGCAGCCCAGACAATATGGGGGGTTGTCAGAACCAGCACCTGCTTTCCTGCGCACACATCAAGGAAAATTCCCACCAGAACATAAAGGGACATATTGGCCTGAGGTCTCTCTGCTCTCCTAGCCCATTCTTTGAATGAAAAGTATGGCCATGTGAGTCTCTGAAGTTGCCTGTTAAGACTGTGATGAACAATTCATTTGATACAGGCGCCCAAAACAGTATAAGGAGGACATGCCAAGAACTCAGCGCTGGTTGCATCTGGCTCAGAGAGCCAGCGTTTCTTGCATTCCTGGTATTTCTTGCAGGCACAGAGCCTGCTGCTGTTGTGCAGCCTCTCTGAGCCTGAAATGCAGCTGCTGTGTCTCCCCGTGCCTTACCCTGAGTGATGTCCAAAAGCCTGGGAGTGCCAGTGCTGGCTGCTTTTTGCTATGACAAGCTGTCTCTGCAGCATCTGGCCAGCTGAGATCCAGGACCACTTTAGTACTGCTGTGAGCTGCCAGGACTAGTCAGATGTTCGGCACTTGGAGTGTTGGGTTGCAATATGTTATTTTAAATCTGAAGAAACAATGTTTTTAGTCCCCATAACCACACGTTCACCAATAGCCCAGCAATAAAGTCCTTGAGACCGCAGTTTTCAATCACACCTGAAAAAAAAAATTTTTTTTTTTCTTTTTTTTTTCCTTGGGATTTATAGGCAACATTCATTTTTCTAAGGAGGGATGTGATACATAAAGGAGAAAAGTTGCTGTTTAAAGAAGGCCCAACTTGTTCACCTTGCATCTTCAAAATAAAAGCCACCACATTTTCATTTCATATTTTTTCTGGAGGACTACCCAAAGATATGATGACAATTTTCTTAGCCGTCAGTTGGAGGGAAAAGGTGTTAATTTTGTTCTTTATTCTAAATGGGTAATATTATCCCCTGGCCTGACCTTTTCAATTTTGGTGAAATAATAAAGTAGCAAGTGTGGCCTTCGTTTTTTGCATGTATCCAGCAAACAGTGTGCCCTGGCAGGCCCAGATTGCTGGCCAAAGCAGTATCAATATCTGTGGTGCCTCCAGGTCTCTTGTCCCATGGGGTTTTTTCACCAAAAACCGAGAGCTCGGAGCATGATGACATTTCACATATCTCGGGGCCAGCACTGGCAGCCTCTGCTCACTGTCACTGGCTGCTCTTCCCACTGCATCCCCTCCCTCAGGCTGAGATGACACTGGTGTGACTGCACTGCAGAGGGGACCGGGAACAGCTGCGCATCACAAACAGCTCGTGTGGATCATGGAGGAATTCTTAGTTGAGATTTGTTTCCTGCCTGGATCACTGGGGACTGACATTTATGGGCATGAAGGAGAAGAGAGAAGTGAGCTGTCACTTTAGCATCACCAACATGCAAATATATATTTATCCAAATGAAGCTTGGCACTGTATGTACGGTTAAAGCAAAGCATGTGGCCAAGTATTTGCAAAATTTGGCTTTTCTTTATACAGTAACAAAATATTGTGCAGGGTTTGTTTTTTTCTTTTTCTTTACCAGTCACCTTCTATGAAAAACTCCATCTGCTAAACACCACCTACTCTGGTCTATAGCTCTGCAAAGTAAACTTGTGCGTGGACTCTGTGAAACAAAATGCCCACTCAGTGTTGGAGCTGGATGAAATGAAGCTTGCAGCAAATGGATGCTAACGATACCGAAAAAAGAGGAAAAAAACAAATCCCACCACTGAGGAAACTGGATGATGGGTTTCCTAATGGCGTATTGAACACTCAAGAGCTGCTCAACAGGAAAAAGTTGGACAATTAAGGCTTTTATGACAATATCTTCCTTTTAATTGTGGCCTGCTTAATTGGGTAATTCAATTAATCAGGAAGACCTAGGGAACCAAATTAAACCTAATGACACTTAATGACATTGATGGTAGCATAACGAGGACGGTAATTACAAAAAGTTGGCTGCCTGTGGATGCCTTGGTCATGCTTGTGTCTCCATCTTTCAACCTCGAGCTGATTCCGCCTGTTCCTCCTAAAAATGTTTCACATCCTTCTGTAGCACTTTTGTGCATATATATACGTATGATATATATATATGTATCGATATATACTGGATCAGTACCCCTGACTCCTTCAGGCTTGGGGCTTGCAGTAGTTTGGGGGTGTGTGAGCCTGCCCCGTTCCTGGCCCCGAGGCTGCTCTGCCCAACTCCCTTAGCTCCCCCGGTAGGATGGTCCCGGCAGGGCTCCCCCAGAGCCTTCCTGCACTGGGGACACAGCCTGGGGGGACAGCAGGCGGGCAGTGGGAGGGGGCGAAGCACAGGGAGACGAGGTGCCCCCAGTCCCCCCGTGCTCCTCTGGGAGCCGCCACCCGGGACCACAGCCGGGATTTCCCCGGGAAGCTCCGCCCTGGAGCGCCGCGCCTCAGGCCCCGCCCCTCGGTGTGAGGCCCCGCCCTCTCCCATGAGCTGCCCCACCCGCCCCGCCCTCGGGGGCGCGCCCACC
>VZRE01007348.1:0-53407 GCA_013396775.1 Cephalopterus ornatus | reverse complement strand
GGCGGAGGCGGAGGAGGACCAGATCGTGGCCGTCTTCGTGGTCACCTTCGACCCCCGCACGGGTGAGCGGCGGCGCGGCGCGGGCGGGCCGGGCCTGGGGCTCCCGGTGCCGCCGGAGTAAGATGGATGCGGCCAGGGCCGGGCATCCCTGGGGAACCGCTCCCCCCGCATCCCGAGGACCGCTCCCCCCAGCGCCGCTGGAGCCAGCGGAGAGCGGTCGGCGGGAGCCGGGCTACCCCCTGCCCCCACGGGGGACCGCGGGTCCGCGGGGGCGTTTGCGAAAACGGAGCACAAGAGGGACAGCGTTTGGTCTCTATCTTGCCGAGAAGAAGTTCTGGCGGGAGGAAGGCGCCGCGCCTGGCGCCGCTCCGAGGAGAGGGACAGGTGTCTCTAGCCCACAGCGGGTCACGGCACAGGGACTTTAGGGACGGCGCTGGGGCACCTGCTGTGCCCCGCACAGGTTCCGGCCGAGCCTCTGGTCAGCGCTGCCCGGAGGGCACCAACCTGTTAGAGCATCTTGAGAGCATCCTTCTGTCTCCGTGGCGTGGCGCAGACCTGCCCGCAGCTATCGGTGATGGATGGTGGTTGTGGCAGGCGTGAATCCGGCAGGCTCACCGGGCACGATCCCCGGCGGCGGCAGCAGCAGCAGCTCGGCTGTGTATTTCTTAGTGACCAGTGTGTTTAGAAGCCGGCCTCTGGTAGGATCTCTGGTACTTAGTGCTTTGGAGTGCTGCAATCCAGGAGGGCCCAGGAGAACAGCAATGGAATGCATTTTCCACTTTTTGGTGCCATATCCATCTCCCTCAGCGCTGCTGGACCTCAGTGTTCTATAACTTCTTTTACTGACAGAGGTTGTTTATTTCAAATCTGTAGATCAGCATTTCAGAACACATCTTAACTTTGTTTTCCTAGTCCTGTGCTCCAGCAGTATCCGGAAACAGGATGTTACTACACAGATAGGAAGTTAGCACCCGGCTGGCACCTGTGAGCGCAGGTACTACTGTGTGCAGGGATCTGATGTCCTGAGACAGATTGTTGGGTCTTCTGGCTGCCAGGCGCCAGCCTGAGGTAAAAAGGCAAGAGTGGTGCATAGCTGAAAGACTTGGTACAGTCAGAAAGTTTAGGAATCAGCTTGGGAGATTCAGGAGCCTATTTGCATCCAGGTGTGGGAGAGAGCTTCTCCATCTTCTGTAGACAGGCACTTCCTTAGCAAATCCATAGCAAAAGTACTAGAGACAGGAAAGAGCTCTGTGAATTATAGTGGGGTTTGTTCTTCAGTGGAAGGGGAAGGTAACAGACATCATGCTCACAAGAGGGCCCTGGTAGTAAAGACTGGGTGCTGATCTTGAACAGAAAATCCTAAGGAAGTAGTGAAGAGAAGGAAGCCTCAGGTGTGATGTGCTGTCAGAAATGCACACTGCCAGACAGCATGACTGCTATGTCCTCAAACGCCCAAGGGCTTTCAAGAAGCTACCCCTTCCATACTGCACCAGAGAGAAGTGTCTTCAGTCTAGAGGTCAGAGGCTCTTGACTTTTAAAAATCCAAAATGAGATTGGATGTAATCTTTCCAACAGGAGATGGGAAGGGGAGGTGTTTCTCCTAAGTATCCAAAACATGAAAGAGTCTGGATGATTGCAGCAACAGCAGGTTGTCTTTCAATCTGAGAGCATATGCCTTCTACGAAATGGTGAGATTTTCTTGGTTGGCAGAAAGCTGAGCTTTCTCAGGAGTTTGTCTGAACCAGCTGTTGCTTTGAATGAAGTCCAGGGAAAGTTGGGAAACAGCTCTTCTCACATGTGATGTGCAGTTAATGCTGGGTGTCATCAGCCTTGGAGTAGTCTGTCAAGTCCAGGAAGATTCATTCTCCAGCTGCTACTCAGCATGGATGATGAATGTAAGGAGCATGACAGGACTGTGAGGTACACATGTCAGCTTCACATATGGAGAGCAAAGTGCCCTAGGAAGAACGTGGACCTGGAAAAAAGATCTTGAAGTTGCAGTGGTGTGAACTTGCTAGGGTCAGAAAGAGGATATGGCAATTTCTGGGTCAGCCACATCAGATGGTGTGAAGAGCTTCTGTAATGTTCATAAGGGTATCTGGTCCTTGTGTGTGACTTAAAGAAAATCATCCAGTTAGTGTCTGAGCTGGAAACCTGCTTGATCCTGCCCAGGACGAGCACAGCAGGCCTCCTTTGGCAGCTTGCTAAGGCATATGAAAAGCAAAATTTCTGGTGGTGGCTGGGCTGGTAGTTATGCCAGGTAATGTGTGCTCAACTAGGCAAGCAATTGGGCAGGAGATGTTTTACTGTAGAAGAATGAAGTGGTGACTGTGCCAATAAAGAATGTAACGGCTTTTCTCCTGAATTTAGAAGGGCTTGAAGCAGATGAGCTCAGTGTATAGCAATTGCATGTGACGAGTTCACAAGGTAGGTTGTGGGGTTG
Source organism: Cephalopterus ornatus (assembly GCA_013396775.1). Lineage (NCBI taxonomy): Eukaryota > Metazoa > Chordata > Aves > Passeriformes > Cotingidae > Cephalopterus > Cephalopterus ornatus. The sequence goes on along the minus strand of VZRE01007348.1, from coordinate 50,964 downwards.
CCAGGTCACTGTTACAGTTCTGATGTCCCTGTGACTGTGTCAGTGCTCGTGTGAGTGACTGAACGTAAGAGCCAGAGGCAGCTTCTAAATCAGTGGTGCTGTCCTCAGCTCCAGCATGGTGAACCTTGTGGCACTTGAGAAGAGGCTCTCTTCACCACTGTTTCAGGGGAGATGGTAATAATCAACTTTGTGGAGGTCCCACATAGTCTGTAATGTATGTAATGGAGAGAGACAAGGAGGGAAGTAATCTGTTTTGCACCAGTGAACATGCAGATATTCTGTTTTTCTGTCCCACATTTCTTCCATGCAGGAAACAGAGCCAGTGTATGGCTAGGTCACACTTTATGCTTCTCCTGTCCTGGCACAACATGGTAGCACTGCACAGCTGGGGACCCTAAAGCTCTTGGGAAACATCTAATGCTGAGGAGGGCCAGGTGATGATCCCCAAATGCTAGTGCAACTTTTTTTTTTGTAAGGATGTGAAAATCCAGTGGAAAGAAAATATAAGAGGAAGAACATCCAAAACTTTGCACACCAGAAACCGAGTGTTGGTTCTGACCTGACCTGAAGCTGGGAGATTGCTCCCAAGAGATCAGATCTGCAGATTTGACTCTCAGCAAAATGACTCACCCGCTCTCTGACACTGGGTCACTCTCACTTGGAAAGTTTCCTGTGCGCACGAGACCTGCTTTCTCCACGGGGAAGGGCAACGCTTCCTGTTTTTCTACAACATTGCTCCCTCCTCCCTCCTCTGGTTTCTCAGGCAGGCTGGCAGTCGCTATCGCATCTGGGTTAAGTCTCTCCTTTGTTTGCTCTGCTGTTTCACCAGACCAACTTTCTTATTTTTTTATCTCCGCGTTTGTTCTCCGACTGCCACGTCGCCCGTATGTTCCCAGGGCAAGGTGGCGTGAGGAATGGCCAGGAGTGCAGGTGCAGGTTGCTCCTGAGAGATCCCAGCAAAAAAAAAAAAAAGCTGTATGATATGTGAGTTGGTTTTGTGATCACACGTAGGGCAAAGAACTGTTTCAAGGCGTCCTTTCCTTATAACTGCTACAGAACAGATATTGTTTGAGCCATGTCCACTTGGACACCTCTGCAGTGGATATGACATCTGACAGTGTTTGTGACTAAACTGAGCAAAGCCAATTTCCTTTGCTGCTAATGGCACTCTTGTATATAGATCTGTTAATCTACAGGTAATCTACCAGTAAATGATCCTCTCTGGTGCAAGGCTTAAAAGTAGATCTGGTCTTAACCACAATTTTGTGGTTAAGAGGCAACAGACAGTCTCAAGAGTTGAGTTCCTCACTCTTTCAAGGAAAGGGTCTTGTGCCTTTAACAAGAAAGCCAAACCCACACCCACACACACAAAACCCCAAACAACAAAAGCCACCATCTATATATAATATGCAAAACCTACAGGGGACCGTGCAGGCTGACATGATGTCATTGGCTTTGCCTGCCAGCCTTTCACACGCCTCAGAGGCGAAGGCGCTTCACAGCAGAGCTCTGTGGTTTCGCGTGTGATCGCACAGAGCTGTGCTCGGGGTCACGAGGCTCCTGCTGCTCCCCGGCCAGCCCAGCTCTGCGGGAGAGGTCTCCTTGTGCACCAGAAGTGGTTAGTTGGATGCAAACTTCTCCTGTTGCCATGCCTAACGCTGCTGGGTTTTTTTTGAAGTCCTTGCCAGGCAGGGCTGGGGGAGGTCTGCTGAATACAGCATCTATGTGTGAAGAAAAATAGCCTATTTAAATGTCAGTAGCTAAGCCCAATTCCTGTGTGAGAATGCAGGCATATACTTGTGCAGTATGAGTAATGAGACAAAAGACAGGCTTCAGAAATGAGGCCTCATATTTAAATACCTCCAAGAGTCTCAGCTGAGTGTAAGGCCCTTCCAAATGTATGCTGTTGGTGCAAGCACAGCTGGGATGCTCACCCCAAAGGGCAGGGGAAGGACTGTACCTGTAGGAAGCACCTTTGTGCTGCACCTGCCATTGCATTAGACTGAAGAATGTTTGTTTGCCTTGTTTTTTAAAACTAAGCCACATTATTTCAAATGCTGTGGGCAGACTGATAGAGAACAGAAACTCAGTGGGTAACCCTGGAGCACAGCTCGGTGCAGTGGGAGTGCCCAGGTAAGTGGGTGAGGCTCTGAAATGCTGGCAGAGGAAAGCGTGAGAATTCACCTTTTTTGTCTGTGGTAAACTTGCTGCTGGACTTCATTTGCTTTAGGGACATTTTGTGACTTCTCTGATATCATCTGTTCCAGGATCAGGCTCCTCAGGTGGCCTTTTCCCCTGAAAAACTGCATGCTTTCTGGCCGGCTTGGCAGGTGACAGATGTTTGGTAATCTTGATCTAGCTTGCAGTTTATGGGCTTTTTTTGTTTGGTTATTCTAGCATACACAAACACATTGCAATACCTGGATCGCCTCAGCCTACATATAAAGCTTCAACTAACTCCTCCTGTCCTAAAGAAAACAGGAGAGATTTCAGGGAAGTAGTGATGAGTGGGATGATGGCTTAGGGGTTCCTGTTTGACCAGCCCTGCCAAGCACAGCGAACGGACAGTATTGGTGGTGGTGTGAGCTATTGCAGAAACTCTTCCTAAAGAGCAACAGCCTGTAATTTGGGTTCTTTCTGTATGGGATCCTTGTATAGACCAAAGCTTATCCACTGTCAGGTAAAATTGTAGCTGCTCTGTGATTAAGCTCATCAAGTATAAACCCCCAATCTAGCACTAGCTTCAGAAATGGCCCCAAAAGTCCTGCAATATCTGAGTTATAACAGTAACAAGTTTGCATGAGACGCATGGAGCGTTGTATGTCAGCTACTCTCTGTGACAATTTAGGAGTTCAGGAGCTGTGTTAGGGCACACTGCTGGCATCCCAGTGTTATGAAAGCAACAACCTGCTGTTGATGCTCTTTGCACTTTAGAAATGAGTACTGTATTCAAGCTTACCCAAATAACTTTGCTTCTCTGCAGGTAACATGGTGGAGTGGTGTTTACCCCAAGATATAGATTTGGAAGGTGTGGAATTCAAATCCATGGCAAGTGGGTCCCACAAAATCCAGTCAGATTTCATGTGAGTATGTCTGAGCTATGTTATGTTACTTCTTCCTTTTCTTGATTGTACGTCTACATCACCATCCCTTAATTCAGAAAATGAAAGAAAAAACACCATCCAGGAAGCTAAGTTACTGCACAAATCTGCTGCTAAACTGTTTCTAGCTGAGCCAAAGATACTTTTCAGACACTTTCAGCACCATATTAAGTACCAGCTAGATGCAGGGATCTGCTGTATGACAGCTCTGGCTGTGGAGGCCAACTGGTGAATGGGGCAGGACAGCTTCTCAGTGGGGTGCAAATTTTAATGTGTATGGGGCAAATTACACTGCACTGCCACTATTGGGACTGTCAACAGAGGCCTAGGGAGAAGGGGAAAGAACGGCAGAACTGAAATGGGAAGGATTTTGCAGAAACAGGTCTTAGAAAAAGGTTCTTAATTCTGCCAGTGCTTTTGGATCCTTTAAATGTTCTGACAAATAGTTCTTGTTTACTTTCTTCTTTGCTAGCTCCTTCCTTCAGCAGAAAGACATAGTAATTTTGTGCATTTTGCTAAGCCAGTGTTGCAATGCAGCAATGTTTTGCAATGAACTGCAGTGTCACAATTCCTTTTGGGCAGGAAGAACAGTTACTTTCTCAAAGGCACATGAACTGAACCCTTGCAGTCAACTAGAGTGTGCTTCAATGTGCTGGCACTCAAAATATGAGTAGGTAGCTAGACTGTACTCAGAACTGCATGACTGCAGGCTTCTTCCTTGGAGGAAGGGCACTGCATTGACTGAGTTTTGCATCCTCTCTTAGTCTTCATTCCAAGTCATTTCTTTACTTGTGTTCCTTATTGGTCTGCGATGTGGCTGGTAGGGACTTTAGTGCACTCCAGGAACTCTTGCCTTAAATATTCTGTCTTGTTCCTGAGAAGACTGGAGCACCCAAGGCCTGTCCTCAGCCCTTCAGATAGCAGAGTGGGATTTCAGGGGATTCCTTAAAGAAGAAACTGTGTTCCCAAATCAGTATTTTTAGCAGTCAGTTACCTTTCTTTCTCCTTTTTTTTCCTCCTTTTAACATTAACCCTTCTGTCAAACATCTATCTCCAGTTATTTCCGGAAAGGGCTCTGTTTTGGCCTGGCCTGCTTTGCCAACATGCCTGTGGAGAGTGAGTTAGAGCGTGGTGCCCGCATGAAGTCCGTGGGGATTCTCTCCCCTTCCTACACCCTGCTGTATAGGTACATGCACTTCCTGGAGAACCAGGTCAGGTAAGTTCCCTTGGGAATAGGACTGGCCACTCCCTGCCTGGGAGAGGTAACATAGCCTCTGTGGAGAGCGGTTTTAGGCATTGAGTGAGATTGAGCTACAATGCTGTGCTGTGATTTCCTTGAATGACTATTTCTCCAGAAAGTGCTACAGGTTCACAAGGTGAAAGAGATAAGGAGGCAATTAGCAGCAGTCTGTTCTTTTCTAACAGGCTAGTCAAATGCTATCCAAGCCCTACTTACTTTATGTGGACATAATTGTCCCAGGGACAATTGAGAGGACAAGTAGTTCCCCTTTTCTCCTTCTGAAAACCATTTTACTAAGGGCTTACCAAAGGTTTCTAAATCTATGATGGTGATCCTGGCTAGGTGTGTACTTCAGGTGTGTTGAGTGGATCTAGCAGGGGAAATGGTGATGGTAGAAGAGAACACTGAGTGTATTTAAAACAGGATCAGTACTATGCATACACCAGCTCGCTGCTGGCACCAGTGCTGCCCGTGTTCTCTGGCTGCACTGAAAGCTGCTGGTTAATCCTGACGCTTTGTCTGCCCTCCTGGATGAGTCTGTGCAACTGAGGCACCCAGGACCCATTCTGGCTGGCAGATCAGATTTTGGCTGAGGGCAAGGCACTAAATAAATAGTCTGGAGACACTACAGATCTCCACTTTTTTCCTCTCTTTTCCAGACACCAGCTGGAGATGCCAGGGCACTACTCCCATCTAGAGGCGTTCTATGATGACAAGAAAGGAGTTCTCCCTGACAGCAAGGGCACCCCCGGCTCTCAGCAACCTGTCCACTGGCTGCCTTCCATCCACAGATACATGTACCCAGAGATGAAGGTGAGGCAGGTGCTCTGAGGCCTGCAGGAGTGGTCAGAGTGCTGCTGCTCCTTGCCTGGTGTCTCATACATCTTTATGTAAGCAGTCACTCCTGCGCTTTGTGGGCTGCCTTAGATAAGATTTTGTTACTTGGACTGTTACAAGCTGTGTGCTGGTCTTGCTCCCACATTTAGACTTAGCATCTGTGCATGTGTCCCTGTTTCACCTCTGAGCTGTTTTCTTCCCTTTCCTTCCACCTGCAGATCACACACCCTGCTGGCTGTATGTCTCAGTTCATCAAATTCTTCGGTGAGCAGATCCTTGTCCTCTGGAAGTTTGCCCTGCTGCGCAAGCGCATATTGATATTTTCACCACCCCCAGTTGGAGTTGTCTGCTACAGAGGTATGTTTCCAGGGACACTGCAGAGCTCTGATCTAGTAGGCTGAAGCTTTGTAGAAATGCCTGTGGGTACTGAGGGGATAGATATCAAGCAGGTCTTCAAAATCATTGTGACCATTCCTCACAAAGATACCGTTCACTCTGCATTTAAGCCTTTCCTACAAAACGCTTCTCTTCAGGTCTCTTGAGTAAGAACGTATTTGGCACTGTCAAACACAGTTCCTGTTAGCACAGGACAATAAGAGCACTGACTGAATTTGTAGAATCCAGAACATGAGATTCCTATGGGAGAACCTATTATTTCCCATCTAAAACAGGATGTTGTCACTTGAGAAGTTGTGGTGTTCGGGGGTATTTCAGAGCTCTAACCATTGTTTTCATAGAAGTGTGTGGGAGGGTGGGTAAGTGGGGTTCAGATTGCCCTTGAGGGAAAACCAGAAGCATCTCAGGATGTGCTTCTCTTGTCCGCAGTGTATTGCTGCTGTTGCCTTGCAAATGTTTCTCTGCCTGGTCTTGGAGGAACTGTCCCGGAGTCCAAACCATTCTTCTATGTGAATGTGGCAGACATAGAAATGCTGGAGACAGAAGTATCATACGTGGCCTGTAAGTATTGATGGATTAGGTGTGATGTTTTTAACTGCAAAAATGTCTTGAGACACCAGACTGTGGAATAAAACTCATGAGAAATAGGTTGTGCATGGAATTACTTAAGTATGAAAGCAGGAAAGAACAGTTGGTCTGCTGGGAAAGCAACATGCTGCTCTGAAAATCTCCCCTAATTTTGGCAGGTACAACAGAAAAGATCTTTGAGCAGAAACGGGATCTCTATGATGTCTATGTGGACAACCAGAACGTGAAGACGCATCACGAGCATCTGCAGCCACTCCTGAAAATTAACAATGCTGACAAAGAGAAGTACCGACGGCTCAATGACCAGAGGTAATAACAGACGCCTGGGTGGTCCTGATCCTGAAAGGAGAGCTGTGTGATGTGGGATAAAGAGGACACTGCTCCTTTGTACTCTCTTCCTTGTCACAGTATTTTTGAAGTATTCCACTGCTTCAGCTCATCTCTTGGAGACTCTGGTTTTCACATAATGCTTTGAGGCTCACTGTAGGTATGTGCAATCAATCTGTCTCTCTTCTCTCAGGCAGATGCTAATGTATTCTCAAGAAGTGGGTGAGGATTGCAGCTCCTGTGAAGAGGACCTTTTCATCTTGTGAGTGGCTATCTCTTGATACTTGGTCTCTGTTAGGTTTAGGGAGCCTCTTGCAGTGATTTCATGTTGCACTGGTTTGCCATATTATGTAACATCATGTTTAACACAATTCCATAGTCAGCTTTCTTCCTCTAAGAACCAAACCGGTTCTTCCTCTTTAGATGATCTTCCTTTCCTTTTGAGGAGCCAAATGCAGCTGTATTACTAAGTGCTGAGAGGGAAAAGTGAATTTTAAAAACACAATCAGAAATACAAGAATCCCCTCCCATTTTTGAAAACAAGCACTATAGGACTTTTCTTGCCAGAACATTTTGTTCAGGAAAGGACAAAGTTCATGGGAAGCAGGCACTGTACCACGCTGGGGGCGGTACAGTGTGGAGATAAGACCTGCATGTGCAGGATTGGCCCATTGATGTGGTTGGTATTGTACCTGGCAAAGAGAGGAACCGGAGCTGGGTGTAGAGTAGGAGGTGCAGAACTAGATGAAGACCACATGTCCACCACCTGTGAAGTCCTTCCCTGCCTATTGCTATTCACAGTCTGCAGCAGGTGAGAAGTAATGGGATGAAACTGTGTGAAGGGCTGTCGGGGCAGGGCTCTGACCACTGAGCTGCAGGGACATGGTCAGAGCTATTTCTGAACAGCCCTGCGTGGTTCTAGGAAAGCAGGAGGTAAGAAGTAGCTCTCACCAGTGTGTTCAGCACCAGGAGAATTCATTTACCCACTGGCTTACTAGATAGGTGACAACAGTTTCCTCATTTCCCTTATGGGAGCTATAGGTCTGATTCACCCAGTTGGTGACCACAAGGCACATGTCAGCTGATAACACCAGCTTGATTCTGAGGAGGGAAATGCCTCCCATAAACCAGGCAGATGGAAACACCACTGTAAAATGAAAAGTTACCGCTTTATCCTTGTTTATTCTGGGTCATCCATAGGAGAGTGGAAAACTACAACATCACCCAAGAAGGTGGGATCTCTGGTTAAAGGGGGTTAAATGCAATTCTGGGGCTCTGCAGCCAGGTAAATATGCTGTATTTCTGGAGGTCCAATGCTATCACCTTCGCTGACTTTATCCTACAGGTTTTTCATGGAGCAGAACAACCGCATATTTCAGACGCTGATGGAGGTATCAGCCAGCCAGGACAAGACACTGACAGCTGACCACGCACGAGGCATGGGCCTGGATCCCCAAGGGGATCGAAGTTTCCTTATGGACTTGCTGGAAGTGTACGGCATTGATGTTATGCTAGTCATTGACAACCCCTGTTGCACTTAAACCAAGGGCAAGAGAGGTGGGGAGCAAAGATCACTTTTTAAAGACTACCAGACACTGCTTAGGAGGATCACTGGAACTCACCACAGCCACAGTTATTTAATAACTTTATATGGAGAGTATTTATAATTTTAAAACAAAATGTGATTTTATTTTCTCCCCTTCAACTTCCCAGTGAATACCTGTTCTAGGGCTTTTTTGTTTCTTTTGTCTCCCTTTCTCTTTCATGTTTTTTCGGTTTTGTTTAGCTAGGACCAGTGGCACCTTTGCACCAATCCTCACTGTTGGCAGTGATAGCTAGGTTTTGCCCTAGCCTGGATACCTGAGGGCTGAACACTTCAGGAAAGCACTTTGTCTGACGACAACCAATGTGAAATGCTACAGCTGAGCTTTCAGACTTGACTGGAAAACCCTCCTATCAACTCCCCCTTCCACTTGGGGACTGAAGAGGACTTCGGCACAGGCTGTTTAATGGCCCAGTCTCGTGGTCCCCTGCCAAGTTTATTGGTGGGGACAGTTAAACCAATGATAAACACCAGGACTCCTTTAAGCACTCCTCACCCAACTTCTAGCAGCTGGAGTAAAGCCACCTTTCCTCGTCAATGGCAGAAGCAAGTTTGGGATTGGGGGTGCTACAGGATCTCATGACTTTGATTACCGGAGCAGCACCGTTTCACTTCCAGCACCTGAGGTGGTATAAACTGGCAAAGACTGCACCTACCTATCTCACAGCTGGAGAAGAGCATCATCTCTACTTAACCCACCCTACCACTTCCTTTGGGTTTTAGTTGCATCGCTCCTGCTGCTTTGGTTTAAAATCTTCAAACCAGCAAGACGGTCTCCCATTTCACAGGGACCAACATCACTGAGCCACTTTGCAGTCACTATGTTCTCCGGCCTCAGCTCAGATGGTGCTGGCTGGACTGGGTAGAATAAGTGTGCTTTAACTAATGTCACTAGCCCTTCCTTTGTAGCTGATGGTACTTACCACTCCTTTGCTCTAACATTGTCTTCTGATCTTCCTTTTGTTGAGCCTTCAGCACTGCCTGCTGCTACCCTTGGCTTTCGGTGTGAGGCAGAGAGCAGTCTGTGACCCTTTCAGCTGGAACAGCTTCGAAGTTTGCAGGAGGTTCCCTTGGATTTTGGTGTTCTTAACTGGCACAGCCGCTAGAAGCAATGTCTAACAGCAAGTCTTTCTTTTTCCTGGGCAGAACTGTAGAACCAGATGAACAGTGTTTTCTTATTTTTATGCTGTGAATAAGATTCAGTTCATGAAGACCAGTGATTACCTCCAGGAAGGCTATCCCAGTAAACAGTAATCCCTTTGCCATGCAAAATCCAAGAAAGGTCCTATGGGTTCCAGCTGTGACATACCGCTTTGCCCCAAATCCTTCAGCCAGTAGCATCACCTTTAAGCTAACTGTTCTTCCTGAACTGTGGCCAATTAGTTGCTGTTTCCATCATTATGGACTTCAGCACCATTGGAGGCTTTCTACAGTTTGTAGAAATGCAAACTGTAGCTGATAAATCTATTTGTCCTTGCAATTTACAGGATGACACAGAGCCTGAACCACCAAAGTCTCACCTGCTTTAAAGCAAGTGAGCACCTTTTAAAACAGGTAGAGCAAATGTTCCCTAAGTAGACCTCTGTGGATTGTTTCCCCTGGAAAGGAGGAGGCTGGCATGTCCTGTTCTTCCTTGAAGGCTGTCTGCAACAAAGGAGTAGTTTTGCTTGCTGTGGAGTTTTAGTGAGGTGTGGGATCAGGGGCCTCACAAGGCTTATTGCACAGTTCATTGGTATGAGCGTCAGCATATTATGTTCCTGTGATCTGCCTGTCTCTGAGCAGTCACTCCCCTGCGTGCTTTTTCAAGGCTCTGGATGTTTTTGTACAGAAGAAAACATGCTGCTGCTTGTCAATTGCTCACAGCTGTAACATCATCATCCTTAGGAGGTTGCAGAGAAAAAAATGGGGCAAGAGGTGAAAACAGCTGAGTATCATTTAATGGAAAGACCAGTCTCTTTTCCTTAAGAAATGGCTTTTTTTTTAAATTGACACCTCAAGTATAAAAGTGGCCCACAATCTCCAAGCTTTTGTTCTCTAACTTCCACTTTAGTTTTAACACACTGCCTGCAGTGACGATCCCCGAGGAAATACAGCTGGCAGTGTATTGCTGTCACTTCCACCAAAAAAAAAAAGGAACTGAAACTAGTCTCTAGCAATTTTTCCTCTGACTTTCTTGAAGGTTTGCTACGTAGTTTAGCTGCGGTCAGCTGTTAATGACTTTCTGTTCTCTTTGTCAGTAGTTCTTTTGCTAAACTAAACGAACACAGACCTTAAACTTGTTGAAATTTTACAGCCACTGCAGTCAGAGGCTTTCTAACAACCCTGAATTAGGGCACCATGTTCACAAGCTGTTAGAACATGAGGTCTAGTAGACAGCACTGCTAGACCCCACTGAGCAGAACCTCCAGAAATTACTATCTGACATTTATGAAACCTCTGTTTTCCAGAAAGTGGGTCTTCAGTTGTTAGCAGTAGTATGGGTGCAGAAGCATTAAAGCAAGCAATTACTGTAGAAGTAGCACCCATGCTACATCCAGCTAGGTGGCTATAGCCTATTCTGTTCTTCCTTGTAATTTTGCTTCTCTACCAAGCCTCTCTTGCCAGGTGACTGCTACAGAAGTCAGGAAGTTGCCTGACAGAAAATAGAACAAGAAGACTTTTCTCTACTAACACTTCCTTATTTGATTTGCTGCAAAAGTACTTTCCACCTGCACTCCTTTTCTAAAAGACACTGCTTTTACTGTTGTTGCACGTGGAAAATGCTTGATAAGTGGGTAACATTGTACAAACAAATGGTTATAGCTTAGGACATGAAGGCCTGTTCATGAGGCTGGTTTTACGGGGAACCAGTTTAACTGAGTCTTATTGTGTCAAGAGATAACATAATTCAAGGTAAAACAGTTAAGTAGATATTTAAGATATATTTAAAAAGCAACTCAATAGTTGCTTTGCTGAACACTAGCAGCTGGAAAGGGAGAGAGTCATCTGCTGTATTTTGAATTAAAAGAGGGAGGATAAGTGCAGCATAACTTAGGATATTGCTGATTAGTATGAAATACTCCATTCAAAGTACTTTGCCTTTACAGTGGTGCCTTTTGTTTCTTTGGTGTAACACCTCTGGTTAGTTGCTGTGATCAGAGCCCAGGTTGAATGGTGGTTACAGTAACCAGGTGTATCCTGTGCCCTGGCAGACAGTCCGAGTCATTGTATAGCCATTGCAGGTTCTCAGCTGGTACTTGCTTGAGTTTAACCAGGAGAACAAGAGCTTTGTAACTGTATCTTAACTCAAGTTGCACTAGAAATGTATCACTGAGCAATGAATTATTACTACTTGTACTGTCTAGATTGACGGGTAAAGCTTGGGAGAGAAGTAAAAGCTAGGCTCTCACTGCAAGGTTAGGCCAAGCTGCATAGAGCCAAGTACAATTAAGAACTATAATGGATACTAGGAGAAAAGCATTTCATGGAATCAGAATTCAGATTTGTCTTACAGACCTTCTTTTCCAGCATATATGAAGGAGTTACTGCAGTGTATCTTAGAGCTAATGGTCATCTGTCTTATGAGGTGAGCTCACCTGTCCAGCACCCTTAGGGGCAGAAGAAAGTTGTACCACCTATTCAAGAGAAAATATCTTACTGTACAGGTTATTCTGTAAAGCAGCGTTATGGTGATACTTCCTCCATTTTAAGAACTGTCACAATTCATGGACAGAAAGCTGGGAATAGCTGTGGTCCTCTTGGTGACAGACTATGCAAGGGACAGGCAAACTTTGCTCTGGGAGGAGGAAAGGCAGGGGTTTCTGGAATAGCAGGGCAAGAGCGCTCTGTCCTAAACAAAAGTCTAGGTACAAAGCATGCACAGTAACCCAAACTCTTGTCCTAGCCCTTACTCCTAAGTTAGCTGCTGTCTTCTTTCCACCTCCCTGAAGCCAATGGTGTAGTGATTATGGGAGAAGACAACATAAATGCCCTTTGTGAGGGAGTCCAGTGCACTGACTTAAAAGTGTGATCTGTCTGTCTAAAACAGGGGGTACTAAATGCCTGTGAACTAGGATTTCAGGTCTTGGCTAATGCAACATGCCATTCAAATGGGAACGTTTAACTGTGGTCAGAATAAAGAGGTGCCTGGGCTGGTCCATCATTAGGTTGTTATCCTTCCTTTTTATTTTTGTTACAGTATTTTAAGCCCTTCTAGAATGGGCTGCAGGTTTAAGCCAGGGTGTTTTCATTAGTGGGACTTAGGATTCTACTCCTCCTTCCTGTCTTGGGAGTTTGTACAAAGCAAGTTTTTTGTGTTGCTGTCAGACAGAAACATGAGAACTGAGTCCCTTCCTCAACAATGTAGATAGTGGGTTCTGCCCCTGCTTATTTTATGTAATGTTTGCCTCACACCTCCCCTCTGAACATTGAAGTTTAGAGGTCTAGAACCACCCCATACTGGAAGAACTCTGAACTGCAGAAGGAGGAAAATTACTTGAAGGGTATTTATACAAGCTACTCAACTTATGCTGATATGAATATTTAAATATCAGCCTGTGTCTCAGATGATTCTTCGTATTTTAACATCAGAACAGCATTAACAACACCAATTCTGAAGGGAGCTCTTGGTTACCCTCAAGCAAGGAATCACATTGCAATGGGAGCTGTGCATCTGATGCTATGGAAGAGAACTAGTTATTTTCCCTGTAAAATGGTACAGATGAACAAGGAGCTAGTTCTCATCATCTCCCCCTTTGCAGCAGGCTGGTTGTAGTCCTAACAGCTCTGATGTTGTTTGCATCTTGCAGATGTGTGGTTGCTCCCATAGGCCTGTGGCTCTGTAGAGAAACTGCTTACCAAAAACATGGGTATTTTTTAATACAATTAAAGCTTACCTTTTTGAAATGGCTGCTGCCTTGTCTTTCCTGCCACTTGAAAAAAAACCACATTGCTGATTTTATTGCAGAAATTTCAGCTTGAGGGGAAACTCTGTTGGTGGGAACTGCCCCTGACTCTGAACGAGCCGGTGGCTGCAGAGCAACGTCCCAGGTGTCTCTGTGGCAAGCAAAAAGAGCAGAGCACAGCCAACATGTTCCTTGGAGAGTGACCCAGGGGTCCACTGGGCACTCTTAATTGCTGCAAACCAAAAGAAAGACAGCACAAAACAGGACTTATCACCAGCATACCTACTAAAAAGAACTAGCAGAATTCTACTCCCTGGGATCTTAGTCAAGAATGGTTAGGGTTGGAAGGGACTTTAAAGATCATCTAGTTTAGGTATTTAGTTTCTCCACAGAACAGTTCCAGGGAAGGAGAGCATTCAGTGCAGTTCCAGCATCATGCAGAAACCCAACCCTGCTTCCCCTTTCAAGGCATTTTTCCTTTACGAAGTCTCCAGCAGAGGATGCTAGTGGAGCAGCGTGTAGCCAGGATGCAGTCCTTAAAAAAGCAGCTGGAAGTCAATTCACTAATGTTCGTATTTTGATTACAGCAAAGAGTCAACAGGTGAACTTAGACTAGATCACAGTGTAACACAGGGACTACAGACGAGCAACAGTCACATCAGAAAACTAAGGATGAGGTTTTTTTTCTTCCAGTAAGCAAGGCCAAATCATGTGAATTTATAAGCTACAATAAGAAGGGCAACACATAACCTTGCCTAAGTCAATAATATTTCCTTTCAGCAACTAAAGCAAAGCTATAAACAGAAGCTCAGAAAAGCAACAAAACTAATTAAGGTACTGAGGCTCAAGGGGATATAGATTGCATTAAGGAGTGGTAAGCACTGTTTACATTTGAGGAGAGCAACCAGACACAATGAATAATAACAATTATTTGGATGCCCTTATTTGTGTTATATTACTACAGGAATAAAAGGAATACTTAAAAAAAAGACTCATTCAGCTTGTTAAAGAGTCTTTCCACACATACTTCATACAGCTTTGGGTCAATGATGTTTTCCAATTTGCCTCTGTGTAATATGCCTAAACTTGATCAAAGGAATATATTTCTACTATATTTTTACTGGAACTCTGTGCTGTTGAATCTGGCAAAATGGAAAAGGCTGACATAAATATCTTATCCAGATACATATGGGGAGTTTTTAAACTTGCTCTGAAGCTTGGTATCACCGATCTCCAATTTATTTTGTGACGGAGCGGGTAACACACCACCTGTTTTACTGTGGCAATTCCAACACTTCATAGAATTACTTAGCATCCCTCCCTCAAAAATAAATTTTGTTCCAGGATCCCAGGTTTTGCAAGATTTATACATGGGTAAAGGAGACCTAAACTCTTCGAACACAAGAACAAGTGTGCTTTTGTTTTACTTTAATATACAGTTGCATTACAGCAGTAGCATCTGGCACACAGCACTCAGCCTGCAGTGCTGTAAATGGAACACTGATGACTTCTCGGAGGGAGGGGGAAAAAAAAGATGCCATCAAGTTAACATGCATTTCTCAGAATTTTCATTTGCATTTTTAACCCCTTTGAGACCAGTCAAATCACGCACTTCCAATGGAAGTACCTTGTGCGTAAAAATAGCCAAAAGGCTTATTAGTCTGCTGGGGTTAATCAAGTTAGTGAGGTCTCATGCACCTTGAAGAGACTCTGGTAAGACTAGTGAACACTGGCCCCTCTGACATGAATTCTCATTGCACTGCTGCATGGAGCATCTGCTCTCTCATTCTGGGATCACAGAAGAACCGGAGTTTCCGGGGTAACAGCTTCACCTCCACAGGCATAGCTTCATACTCCTCGTTATCAATGCCAAAGGATCCCTCAGTGCCCTGTGTGCACATAACAGTTAAACACCAAGCATGTTATTCCAGCAATACTGTAATGCTGATACCCGATTTTACCAATAGACTACAGCTGAATATTTAGCTGAGTCTCAACCAGGATGACCCCTCTCCCTGTGCATTCCAGCCCATCCGCTCTCCATGACACAGGGAAAGCACTATACCCTTCACTATATTAAGAGTCTGTTGCATAAGATGTTACCTCACTTAGTCGCTAATTAGTGATAATTAAATGCTAGGAAGCTTTAATGACCCACATTGTTTATACTGAAGGATTCTTTGCTATTGGAACTTCAATTACATGCACTTAGATCTTAGTCTGCCAGTGGTGACACAAGCTAATCTGCAGAAGTGCCTGTTAAGTAACTCCTATTAAATCCATATTACAAACTCCTTTTGGTATTGTTTCACTATATTGATCTGAAACATGAGATGCAAAGTAATTCGCTGGTCAGGAATTACTCAGCAGTAGAATTTTCTTAAGTGTTTTCTGTAATGCTGATAAAGTCACCAGTGACTAAAACCATTCATCAAAATGGCAGGCTGACTTTACCCAAAAACAAATTCAGTGACTGCTTCACATGCACTGGACTCAGGGGAGGGCTGTGTTATGTGGATGCTCAAACTAACTCCAGGTGAACTCATACACCAGAACAGCACTGATTCGAGAAACTAGTATAGGTTCTGGAAGTCAGAGGTACAGCAAAGCAGTCCAGCTGGATCAACACATTCTGCTTCTCTGCAAAGCTGGTGAGACTCCTCTGAGCTGCCTCCAGTTCCTTCATCGGAGCTGGGTCATGGAGTGGAACAGCACTGCTTTGTGCCATGCAGACACATTCTGAGCAGCAGCTGCGGGATGAACAGCTCATTTTATACCACAACCCTTACTTAAGGCTCAGCCATACCTAGCCCAGCTCCGCAGAGTATTTTTTCAGAATCACAAAACTGCCACGATATGAATTTGATCAAGTGTTTATATTTGATGCTGGCTAATCATGACACCATCATTCATGATTTTCACTTGGCAGCAACCGATTTTTTTCACCTTTTGGCACATTCTATTCACCCTTAACATGGAATTATTTTGCCAAATGATCACTTGAAGATAGAAATTATCTATGAGGTTGATTTCATGTCCTTGTAAAAACAAGAAACTATCCTCCCCAGGGCTATGATAACAGCATCTTCTTTCCCAGATGCAGAAAAAGACGAATCTAAATTACGCAAGCGGGCACAGTTTTGTCTTCTTTCTCAGCCTCATCAATTCAAAGTTTTGAGGCACTTCCTTATACTGCTCTGAGCCCCATTGCCTTGTTTCACCCTCCCTGGTCTCCAAAAAGCTTCTAATATTTATCTTCTTCTCTACAGCACAATCCCTTTTAGGTCAAAATTTACATGTCTTCAGTGCTAAGGAGAAGATCTGCGTATCACAGAATCACAGAATGGGTCAGGCTGGAAGAGACCACAGTCCATCATCTGGTCCAACCTCCATGCACAGGCAGGCTCATCCTAGAGCCCAGGATTACATCCTGAGAGTTCTTCAGTATCTTCTATGAGGGAGACTCCACAACCTCTCTGGGCAACCTGTTCCAATGTGTGGTCACTCGCACAGTAAAGAAGTTCTTTCTCATATTGAGGTGGAATTTCCTGTGTACGTGCAATACCCTCTACAACCATCATCACTGTCTTCGTAAAAGATCTGCCACTATTTACTGGCAGAATGAAGGTTTAAAGAGCAGCTGGGGAACTCCAGTATGTGTTTCCTGGCCAGGGACTCAGTTGCTGCATCGTGGAACTGAGTGTCTCACTGGCAGCGTAATCCACCTCCCAGGTTTGGAATAGGGATTTCTTAATGTGCAACATCAATGGGTACAAGGAAATAAAGTGACAAAGTTTTCCAGCTCTGTTTCTCACCTCTGGAAGTTGCAAGATGCATCTGCTGGCTTGGATGCACTGACTCCCTTCAGGACACGTATGTGGGTCATGCATCTTCTGACTTCTGTTCAATCCAAAAGAGAAATAAGGTTTCTCTCAGAAAGAGAGAAAAAAAACAGCCTTCTTTAGGGATGACATTTCATTGTGGGGTGATAAAACACTATGCATTTGGTAAACTTAGAGGTTATGTATATATACAAATATTTGTGGGTTTAGCTGTGAGAAAGTAAAATAAACCTTCCCTCTTCTGCTGCAGTCAATACACATCAGTATGCACTGACAGCCTCCACCCAGCTTCTGCTCTGAGCTCACTGAATATATTTGAACATAGTTTTGCATATTTGAACATGGAGCAGAGTTTTGTGCTTGTCACTTACAAGCTCAACTGTTCACTTCCTACAGTGAATACTATCTCCTCACACCCTATGCACCCACATAACTTACCAGCAACCTGAACAACCCTAAGCCAAAAAAATGACAGAATTAGTTATATTGAACCACTAAATTACCATCTAAAAACAAACAAAAACCCCACTGTTCACATCAGCACCAGCCAGAATGACATTTCTTACCAGCTGCTTTTATATAATTCTTGTGTAGAACCCCCCAGAAACTCATCATTTTATCCATTCTAAATAACGTATCCAGTATTGTCAGTGTCTCTCTTATGGCACCTGTAAGATTCTTACTTATGTACTGTATTTAGAGAAGTGCTGCTTACTTGCCTACTTCTGTGGATGTCAAATGGGAGCACATACAAGGCAGCTGCCTGTCTTAGAAAAATGGTGGTGCAAGTGCCACGGGGTCTTTTTCAAGACTTAGGATGCTGTCCTGTCACTGCTTCAGCTGTTACAGAACAGGGCGCTGTGATTCCCTCTCCCCACGTGTGCTGCTGCAGAGTGAGCACAAGCTCTTGGCTGTGCAAACCTGCCTCTGGCCTCATGGCAGAATTATCACAAATATTCCTCTGACATGCAGTGCCAGCTGTCCCCAGCTTTTGCATTTATTCGTTGATTGATATGAAAGAAGAGTCTATTTAAATATTGCCCAAAAAGAACTCACAAAAACATGTCAGAATCTCCCTACACACCATGTCTTCTATGCCCAGAGGAATGCGATTGATTCTTAAGATCACAGAAAATCCCAGAGAAAGAGCATGAGAAGCAAGGGTTGAAACAGGAGATGATAATCAAAGACAAAAGAAGAAAAGCTAAGATACCAAAGGAAAGGGCAGGGAAGGACAGAAGCAATATTAACTGTGGAAAATTTGGTTTTAATCAAATATGTATAGAATAAAAGATTGATGAGTGACTGTGAGGGAATTAAACATCCTCCAGCAATATAAATTATAAATCATTGATGGCATGCAATGCTGTCAGTTTATACAGGGCTGTACAAACAAGCAGCAAGATTACCCACTTAAAGTTTAACCTGCTTGGAGTTTAACATATAAGGTCCTAGATATGGCACTCTGGTGAGCAAGCAGATTTTTTTGGTCAATGAAAGCAAATGAAGCTCTATAGAGATGCAATTATGGGGTCAAGACAAAAGAAATGGAAATAAAGATCAGTCAAAGGAGAACACTGGTAGAAGCAAATAGACACAACTCCACTTGCAGTGACTGCCCCTCTAGTGGCCTAGTATAAAAGGATCAGAACTCATTTCCGTTAGACTCTGCTCCTTACTCAAGATGACAGCAATGTAAAATAGGAACAAGACTGAAAAGTCTAGCAGCAACAGTTTCCATTGATTGTTGCATCCCACTCCATATGCTGAATCACAAAAATACAGGCAGAGAGAGAACCACAACACCTCCTGCACGTAACACACAACCGTAACCTAGTTTTCACGTCCAGAAGTGGCCAATGTTAAATGATTCAGAGGAAGACCTCTAACAAAAAAAACCCAGGCCAGTTTTCCTGCACTGTAGCTGCTAACTGTATTCATGCCCTGGAGTGACAGCTCTCAATACTTTCATATACAGAATCTAAGCTGGCTAACAAAATGCGGATTACTGATGTTACACTTTCCATCCCTGCTTTCCTCCCCCCCAGCACTTCTTAGCAAGCACTCCATTGTAACCACCTCTTCTTCCCCCACCTTATCTTAAACATCAGCTCTACCCTTGCTGCAAATGCTCTTGTTCACACAAATCGGATCCACAGCCAGAGGGCACTTCTATACACCTGGGATGACCTACTCTTTTCTTTGAAATTCATCAGCAGTTGCCCTCCAGCACTCTGGTGCATGCCCACATACACACACTGCCTCAACCTGCATGGTAGTTTCCTGCTGGATGTGTAGTTTTCTCTGTGTGACCCATCAGTTCTCATCAGCTCCTGTCAGTGCCCTCTTCAATATGAAAAAACCTTGGTATCTGCACTATAAGGTATTTTCCCTAAAACATTTTCACCCCCCCTCAAAATTCTGGTGGAGTTTATGTGTTAAAAAGAGGAGAAAAAAGAAGGAGCTTCTTCACACATATCCAAACCCTGTTGGTGCTGTGCAATGGGGAGCCTCTGATAAGGGGCTTGACTCAAAGCACGCTGCCAAAGGCCCTGTGGGATCTCTGAACACCCTGATTCTGCCTTGCACAAACAGGACACATTTTGTCTGCTCTGACTCCTCTCTGTACAACTAACCAGTCCCTCCTGCTGCTCCCCCACCCCATACACCCCTCTTTCTTTGTTGCCTGTAGGCTTTTGGGCACTATTTAATCAAAAGAGCTTTTTTCTCTGAACTTTGCATGAACAGGAGCTCAAAGCTTTGGGTACAGCCTCTAATTAACTCTAGACAGCAGGGCAATGTTAATGCTCATGAGAGACTTTTTCCTGCATAACACTGTAATTGCAGTCAGAAAATATGCCATACTACTGCCTGGAGCATGTCCAGTCCACATGGGAGACATTATTTACAGTGGGAATACACTTGGACAGGCCTCTCTTAAATCACACAAGTTCATCTACATTTTTTCCGCTAGCAAAGTGTTTGAGAACCCAGCATAGGAGACCCTTTGTCTCCCTCCTTTAGGAGACCAGATTCCTCTGGTTTCTAATAGAATAATCTCCTCCTCTTTCCCTCTATAGCCTTCAAAGCAAAGATTTCAGTCCCAAGCAACCTACGGTCCACATGCCTCATGCAATTTAAAAGCAGTTGCAGGTGGGTAACCTGACCTACAGCGTATGCATAGGTAAGAAGATTCCATTCCCACTGAGGCTTGTTGGACGCCCAAATAATGGGCCTACAGCTGCCATAAGTACCATAAAAACCAGATACAAGCAGGAATTATTAAGGTGATGACAAACAGGTAAAACTGTGCTGAAATCCTCCCACTGATTTCACTAGAGGGAGCTCTAAGACTGAAAAAACAGCAAATAAGAAGGCAAATAAAAAGCACTCTTGGATTTAGAAGGAAAAACTGTTGCTGGTAAAAACTGCACTGAAGATGCAATGTATTTGTGAGTGGAACTGTATGAAGGAACTGGAAAAGACAGCTCTAATTTTCATCTGGTGAGAGCAGGAAAAACAAGACAACATTCTCTTTTTCTCTATAGGCTTCTTCTTCATACCTGCAGCCTTCTTATTCCACATACAAGCAGCATCAAGACATTTGCCTAAAGTCCCTGTTTCAATGCACATCTTCCAAAAGTTCTTCCAGCTCAGACCTAATTCCTCACAAGAGTTACTGAGTTAAGGAAGCTTTTCCCTTAGACAGCAGGGCCTGTCTAATCACAGTTCAAAAATTCCAGGTATCACTAGTACAAATGTTAGCAGCTCTGTGACCCACCTCTCAATCCACTGAGCAGCCAGGGCCAAAATATTCTGGGGATAAGTCTGCATGGCTGTCTATAAAACTTGGTTATGACAGTCATATACAACTAGTACTGACATGCAGCAACAGGGGAAAAGATGGAAGGTATAGCAAACTCAGAGGCTAGGAAGAACTCCAGGTCCTGGATACTGACACTCCAGGTTCTGAAGTTCTGCCTTGTTTACAGAAACAGAAAATGAGTAAGAATTTTAAAGAAAAAAATCATTAATCCTCATGAAGCATTCCTGACTGGTGTCCTTTGCAGTCCTCTGCTTCTGAACTTTGCAGAACAAGATTAGAGAAAACCAGCTTTTCAGAATTTGTGTTCCCACTCACACAGAGATAGTCACCTTTTTGCAGCCTTCCCACACTCACCCTCTGTGAACAAACTCTCCTTTGCTGACAGTCTCTGCTTCAATGCAAATGTCCATGAAGTCCTCAGTGCGCTGTGCAAAAAAGGATTCAGAAATCAAGCAGTGAACATTTGAAAATGCCACACCCATGAGACTGCAATATGTTCACACAATGCCCAGTCCTTTGTCCCACAAAAGGACTCAGAAGATGCATTTCTGCATTTCATGCTTTTTTTTTAAAATCTCAGCTTGAGATCTGAATTATAAATTATAGACAGTATTTTCCCATTGATGAATATTCAGTAAATACCACAAGAAGGAAAATAATGAGTCACACATTTGGCTTCTTGTTACATTTAAAGAAAATAGCAGACCCCTTAGGTTTATTGATTCGTTTTCTATTCAGTGGGTCTTTCATGAATTTCAGCAATAGTACAATGATACAACATTTGGCCACCAAACACTACAGTAAGAGAATTTGAAACAATACAAATTGAAAATCAAAGTGTCCTTGGTATCAATCCTTTAAACTCCTTACTTAGCTTCTTTCATGTTTACAGCCTGCCCTTAAACTGAGTATACAGTAACGCTTTTTCTGGGAAAGCAACTTTGATTAAGATGCAATTTATTCTTTTTATTTCTTTTAACATTTCTGTCCTGGCAGAAGTCCTAGTGCAGATGCAATCAAAATGACAAAAGTAAAAATAAATGCATCTATTAGTATAACTTGCTTTATTTGCTGTTCTGCAGAGGTAGTCTTGGCACTGCCTGAGCTACATCTGTATGGCTTTATCAGCTTCTCTTCAAGAGGGCAGCCTAGGCATGAATCTGAGGTGAGACAGAGAGACAGGAGTGGCTGACAGTAGTCAGCAGATATCGGCCTAGTATCGATCTGAGAGAGCTGCTGTTCAGCTTTGACGGCTGCAGGGACAATGGCTTCAAGAGTGGGAGTTATAAGCAGTTGTAAGGGGTCCACAGGTGTAGAAAAAAAAAAAGATGCAGCATCAAGATACTTCCAGATCTACCAACAGAGAAGTACAACTGGCCTAACATAAACTTACCCACTTTTCTAAACTATGCAAGAGACCTGAGAACTCTACGTCACTTCTTTTTTTCAATACCAGTCAGTATTAAAGTGCATCTTGAAGGCATAAAGGAGACAAAACAAACAACCCAAAACCAACAGTACAACAGAAGAGACATAAGGGCTAGTTTGTGGCAACCAGATACTTTTTCAGTTCTTGGTAGATCTGTTTTTACTTTACATCACTGACTCCAATCCAGTTCAGCAACCAAAACTCTTGTGTTCAAGTGCCATCTAAAAAGCAGTAAAACCCCAGATACTAGTCTCTGTCTAGCTTCTACCATTACTAAGACACTGACAGTCCAAATCATAAGCCTCTGAGGAATGAGAAACTAAAGATCATGCGGTACATTCTAAGGAGAAAACAGGAGAAAATTTTAAAGACTGTATTTGCCTGCTTTTTTTTTTCCTGAACCTACAAGCTAACATATCAATGTAACTCAAATTTTCATGTTCTTAAAGACCCTAAATTCTGAGGAAGTAATATGTTGCAGGAAGTTCAACACCTGTTAATCTGGGTGTAGGGGCAACGGTTTCCTGCAGCCATAAGGAGGACATGAAGGGAAGCTCACCAGTATGGGATCACTGTGTTTTCCAGTAAAATTAAAGACTGACATCTACCCAAACAGCTTTCACAGCAGTAAAATTGCACCAAAACACAGGGATAAGCCAAAGACAGGTTTTAAAACAATGAATGAACAGCATGAACAGGCCGAGAAGGTTATGACAGGAACAGATCCTTTGCCGCCTTGGCTCTACTCTTTCACAACAACCCGCATTTCCTTTCCTTCAAAACAGTGTAGCCCCTGTCCTTTCCCCAGTCCCAGTTCCTTTTAACTCTTCGTTCTGCAAGTCAGAAGAAGAAAGAAAAAGGCAAAACTCCAGCCAGACATTCAGGTTCAACTTCCTTCTAGCACCAGCTGATCAAACAGAATCACTCTCACATGGTGAAGAAGGAATGGAATGCCTGTTTTGATGCTTTGCCTTCTCATGGGCAATTGTAAAACTTGTTTGGCTAGCGAAAACCTTGCAAAAATTCCTCCTGATCCCTCTGCATCCCAGTTTTACATCCATCTCCAGTGCTTTTACACTGACTCTGAAATTTGCCCATTCCTGGATTCAGTCATGGGCCTCTCCTTGCACAAGGCAGTAAGTTTTATTTATATAGACACAAGAATTGGAGTTTAACAAGAAAAGAAAACTCTCTGGGCAGCCAGAATTTGGAATCCAGTTATATTATGGCCTTACCGTTAGATCAAGCTGCCTATTCCGAGTTGCAATGGAAAGCTCAATGGTGGATAGCTTCAGTTCTTCCCAGTCCTCTGGGGTTACCTCCCGGGGAAATTCTGCATATCAAGAGGAGAAGGTATTAATCATTAAGTGGAATTCAATTGCACTGATCATTATGAACAATGAAACATCAATGCCAGACACAAAAATCACTCTGAGCCATTGTGGCCACTAGTTTTGTTTCTTAAAAATGTCAAAATCTTAAAAAAAGGAAAAGGGAGCTTAGGAGTACTGAAGAAAAAAATAGCATCAGCATTCACACAGTAGCAGAAAAGACTGTCAACACAGTACATGACAGCCCTGTGAGTCCTTATGCCCAGGGATTAACAGATCTCCTGGGCTAGTTACAGGAACATTTAGAAAACACATGAAGTGCTGCTACCAAACAAACAGGAATCTGATATTCAGGATGCTGTGGTAACATGTATTTTCTATAGGAGGAAACTCCACAGTTCAGTTCTCATATACAGGTCACTTAATTCATGCTTCTGTATGAATCACCTCTGTCAGCCAAGAAGAAATGAGGTCTTTGCATCACTCCAGATTGCACAACATACACACACTCCCCTTCCTTCTGTGCTCTGCCAGGTGCACTGCCCAGCCAACAGCCCACCCAAGAGAGGCTCACAGAGCACAGAGAAGAAAGTTTATGGCACAGAAAGAAATTCAATGAACTATGAGAAACTTACGGCTTCTGCATGGCCCAAATTTTACTGTTCTAAGTAACATTTGTTGCTCTGTGTCAGCAGCTCTCCCCATCCCAGAACAGAAGGGTTGCTCCTCTCTCACCAGCTGAGAAGCCACTCCACTCAAAGATTTCAATAAGCTTGCCCAAAAGTGCCAAGTATTCCCTAAGGAGGCCTCCACAGCAATGGCAAGCAACTGTGAGTCCAGGGAATGCCCTGGGTTCTTTACAAATGGATCTTTGTTTATGAGACCATAAGCACTGGCAGGACTACTCTGTTCCATTTCTGGTAGATACCACTGAAACTATCTTGACAAAATCATAGTTTTAATAAAAAATAAAAACATGTAAATAAAAATAAATTAATAATGAATAGTAATTAAAGAAGAGCACAAAAGTAAATCAGACACCTCCACCCCACACACTCCCCTCAATCTATTAGCGGAGCAGAGCCTGCCTGTGAGTTTATGCCAAAATACACACATCTCACCTTTTGGAGGTGACCAGTACGAGCGAAGTCGTCTGTAGAGCCTCACATACAAAGGAGGTCTTGACGGTTTCTCCTCTGGCTCTTCTGGAGGTCTCTCAGTCGGACCCACATACATGAGAGCAGCTTGGTGTTTCTGAGGCCACTCCTTGAGTTTATATGAAAAGGAGAGACAGAAGATAAAAGGCATTTTAGCACCTACCTGTTTAGTCCTGTAGCCTACTTATCCTGTGCTCCCAAGTACTCCTGAGATCTACCCAGGCCTCACCACTGCCTCAGCCTACTTTGTGGTCTCCAGTCTCCAGATTCTTTTGTGAGATGACATTTTTTGCAGCTTCAAAAAGATTACCCACAGTCCCCCACGTGCACTAATCTACTCCTTCCCCACACAAAGTGAGGCATTTTTCCCTCTGTGAGCAGACGGTGAAGGGATGTTTTCTTTGCTGCTGATGTGTGGCAGGGTGACACAGTTGCTTCTGGCTGGAGGGAACAACCAAAACCAGCAAGGTCAACATTAATATCTGGAAGTAAACTGGCCTCTGCATGGCACAAAGGCAACCTCAAAGAGCAACTGCACAGCGGGATCCAGGGCAAACAGACAAAGACAGTGCTATGTGCAGCCAAAGGGCACTAAAACCTGGCAGGCCTTTGTTCTCCAACAACTCAAATAATCCAGATCTGATCTGATAGCCAGGTGCTTATAGCAATTCAACAGGTCTTCAGGCAAGTCACCTGTACTTTATAAAGCATGTTGGGGGAAAAAAACCAGAAAAAAAGTACTAACACATTATTCTTGGTGATACTTCCTCTTGTTTTGAAAATAATTTCTGAAATGCTCCAAACATAGGACTAAGGGAGGGAATCATTTAATAGGTTTTTAAATGTATATAGTAAAACAAAACAGCCAAGAGCCCACATGAACTCCATACAATTATTTTTCTATGCACAAAACTTTAGAAGTAGCTTTGGATCACAGAGCACAGGTTGTTAAGCTAACTCCCCTCACACCTCTGACAGCAAGGAAGGGCTCCACTATCATATATAATAAAGAGGACAAACAGAGGTTGTATCAGTAGTGCAATACACAAACAATAAATATTAAGGATTAAAGGGAAAAGTAGCAATGCTGTGATAATTTAAGCCTGTACATTTCAGAAGGGATGATAACACCTCTCAACAATGCCCCTACCAAATACTAGAAGTGAGTCCTTTCCCATTACACTGTTTTCAGCTATGGGTCATCCTGTTTCAAAAGACAGCTACAGTAAAACCAGAAAATATGAAGTGTGCAGCAGCAAAGACAAACCAGGAAGAGATTAAGCTCAACAGGCTGGTGCTGCTTCTTAAAGAAATTAACAAAATGATAACACAAGAAGCACATAAAGCAATAAATATCACAATTAGGAGAGATCAGGAAGAAACTTTTCTATTGTAATAGAAGAAAAAGTGGCCACTTCTCTTCAACCTTCAGCAGGTCAAACAGATCTTTTTTAATGTACAATTAATAGCTCCCCAGTGACATGCACTATCACTGCCCATAGCTGAGGCTAAGGACTCAACAAGACTTAGAAAGGGGTGGGAGAGAAATCAAGAGGAGGTTTCTACCTAGACTGCCAGCACAGAATCATCATCTCCAATTTCCTGGGGATAGGGGGGTAAAAAAACCAAAACAACTAACCCAACTTTCATGGATACAATACCATTAAACTCCCCTTTACAGGAGCTTCCTTTAAAATCATTGGCACTATCACAGACAGCATGACTAGACTGCACAGTCTGAACTGCTGTACCAGCTCCTGGGTATTTCCACAGCCTTTCATTAGGATCCTTATATGTTCAGAGAACAGGAAAAGCATGTGTATGAAACTGCCTCACCTTTCATGCAGATCAAATTTTAATCTTTCCAGGATTTGAAGCGACAGAAAAGTTTAAGGTGAGATATAAGCTATTAATCTTCATGTTCATTTTACCACACAAGGAAGCCTGATTATCAATGTGCATGAGCAGTCTAATTATAGACCCTTCTGCTGGGTGAATAAATCAGAGTGAAATGTTGTAACAAGAAAGGCTGTTGAGAAAAGGTGATTGAGCACTTTGGTGCTTATCTTCACCACCACTGCTGCTCACTAGTTTCACAGGGGGTCACTGGCTCCCCCTGGTGATCTTGCAGCAACAGATCTTCAC
Source organism: Cephalopterus ornatus (assembly GCA_013396775.1). NCBI lineage: Eukaryota > Metazoa > Chordata > Aves > Passeriformes > Cotingidae > Cephalopterus > Cephalopterus ornatus. The sequence continues at coordinate 24,259 of VZRE01007348.1, read as the reverse complement.
TAAAGGGAATTTTTATAAAAGCATTTCTCTTCCCCTTCATCTCTTCTGAGGTAAGTCTATCAATTGGTAGGTTTTCTAACAAGTCCAGTTTCACTCCCATTTTATATTTTTACCAGAATCCTTCACAAAAACTTGCAGATAAATTATACAAAGCAAAGTCATTTCCCATACAGTCATTTCCCTTTTCATTTCCCATACACTTTTCCTCACAATTAATTTTTACCTTAACTGTACTGAAAAAGTGAGCTGCTTTGGTTTTCAGAGGCCCAAGGTACCAGTACCTGAAAAGAGAACACAAATAGAACTTCTGAGATATCCAGGGGTCAATATCCAGGAAAGGGAGAAACCTTGCATGCAGTCAGAGCACACTGACTGTCTGCCACTGAGTTAGTGCTCCCTGACAACTTTTAGCTTTTTGATACTGTAATATAGTTTCTACACATCACCAGCAGCTTAGCAGTGACATCCCTTTCCCGATTTACAGATCACCAAAACGCAGTGCATAATCTTCACTACAGGCAGCAGGACATCTCACTAGAAGAATTTTACCTAGTTATGTGACACAGCTGGGGATGATTTAAAGGCCTGTGGTCCAACAGCTGGTGGATTGAACCTCCACAATATGCAATAAAGCATTAGGCTGGAGGAAACAAACAAAAATCAGAAGCTTCAGTGACAAAAGAACAGAGCCAGAAAACACTCATTGGTCCAAAGGGATTCTCACATCAAAATCAGTGTTTTACAAAATAAAAATCCGACCAGCCACACAGCACTGTAGAGAATCTAAAGATGTGACTATAGTTAGGAAGGCTTGGTGCACACTGGGATCACTGTCTTCCAGCAAACAGGGTCAGGAAAGCACATTAAACACCATCAGGTCAAGAGTACTGCAGATCTAAGTCTATCATTAACTACTAAAGTGTGCAACCGTCCACCACTCCCATCAAGCCATGAAGTTGTCTATAAAATAACAACATAAATCAGCACCAAGTTTCCAGCAGCATAGTGCTTAGCAGAGGGATCCAGTCAGATAAATTTCCAGAACTCCGTCTTACAGCTTAACAGGTGCCTTCTTTTCAGTATAAGATCAGTTGTACTAGAATACACCAAATGTTTATTTTAGCCCAATAACACATCCCTCATGGGGACCAAAAGCAGATGAAGTGGAGAAGTATAAGAGCGGGACAAGCACGCATGGTTCTTATTCCAAGCAGACTCTGAGCACCCATTCATTTGTGGCTGAAGTGCTTTCCAAGCTCGGCACATTTTCTCTACATTTTCTCTGCATTAGAAAACATTCTTGCCTCACGTACAAGAGGTGCTGTTATGCCTCCAGCACTCTGTCCAAAAGACTCTTACGAAAGGGAACTGCTGCAGGAAAAGATGTGAAGGCTGGCACCAGGCAGGAAGCCTAGTAGGAGTGCAGAGCAAAGAGAAGTGCACTTCCTTGAACTTGGGGCTGCAATTAGCAGGAGAGCCTACAGCAAAGCCAAGTCAAGTCAGCACCGACACAGTCTACTAAGAATGTTCCTTCCTTCCCAGAGTCAAACCTGACCATTTACTGCATCTCCCCCATCGCACATCACCTCTCAAACCTCTCAAATATTTGCCAGACAGACTCCAGAGGTCTGCCACCTCTTCCTTCCTGGCAAAGACAGCTCATTCACAAAGCACACGGTATTCCCTTACAGCTGCACCCCCGAGGCATGTGCTGCGTTCCCTCCACAAGAGTTTGGGAAGTGAGCTGCTTTGGCACTGCCGCTCCTTCACCAGACAGTGCTTGTCATTTGATACACAGACATGCCATGTCAAATGTCCTTTTGGAGAAAGCCCAATAATTATTAGTTTAGCATTCAGGGAACAGTCATCAGACAGCACAGCCCGCACCATTTCCAGCAGGAACTTCAGGGCATTTCTACTGCATCTGATGCTCCTTGTTGGAATTGAGTTAGAGAGTCCACATGCACCTTTTCGTTGACAGTGATGAAAAACAATGGCCAATTACTTTACTTAGACTTTACTCAAGGGAGAGATTTCCCTCCTGCTACAATCTGAATAAAGTTCCAGAAGCGGATACCACAGGGCAAGAAGAAAGTAAATACTTAAAAGAACAGTTCAGCACCAGATAAGTGTTTATTTTGAATCACAAAAATACTGATACATCTTACACTCCCATGTGTGTAATGCCAGACCTAACAAGAGTGGGTGTCTCTGTCTGTCAAATGCCTACACTCAAAAAAGGCTTAGTTAAGAGAGGAGGTTATATCTTTTTGGCAACAGATGCTAAAAAAGGCACAGTTTCAAAAATGGTATTTTCTTACTTGCTAGCTTTAACTCCTGCATCTCTGTAAGATCCCCATCTCAAACTAGAGACTGCAAACACAGGCTGTTCCTTTTCTCCCTGTAAAGAAAAATAAGGATTGCAAAATTACTTTCTCTTACCTTGTTTCCAAATTTATTTTCTGAAGTCGGAAAAACAGCATTTCTAAATAAAAACTGATTTCTGATTAATCCCCAAAGTGACATTTAACAGAAGGGGTATGACGAACACCTAACAGCAACAAAGCTTAGCAGAATTTAAGGCCTGTACATCCCATCTGCTCTGGAGAGGAATGTAAGAGGTGAACTTTTGAAGAGGTAGACTGAGTTTGAGTGCACACCCTGCAATGGCCATTTCATTTTGTGGATACTGCCAGCCAAAAGCAAGGAGCTCTGCACACCAACATTACGCTCTCAGTGCAGAAATGTCCATTCTACAGTGTAACAGAAAAATAATGCTCAAAAACCACGCAGGGCATAGCCAGTGGTTTGCCCAGTTTACATTTTTCAGTTTGTCAAAGAAAGCTGTTAACTGCACAAAACATATGAATGCCATCAAATCAGCTCAGAGAGCTACTGCTGTCTCTCAACATGGCTACAGAAACATCGCTGTTACTAAGTTTTGTATTCAGCAATACTCTTTCAGCCTCAAAAAAGATGATGTTCAGGCATTCTAGTGTTTCCTCCCAGTTAGACTATCGGATGCCACAGTGGAGAAATGACTGCCATCAGAACTGGAAATATCATAACCTGAAATTTGTAACAGCATTACACAGAGGAAAAGCAGTCCATGTAAACACAAAACCATGAGAATAGGAAAGTTTTAGGAATGCGGAGTTCCAAAAAAAGCAGATGCTTTTACCTTGATCTGCAAGACATCAAGTGGAACTGTCTCTCCCTTCAAAATGGCCAGTGTAGCGTTAGTGATATGTCTGTAGAACAAACAGAGGGGAAAAAAGCAAAGGAAAACAAACAGGAAGGAAGGAAATGAGTAAGCTTTAAAATTACATTTTTTTCCAGAAAATTCCAGTACCAGTCCAGGTGGGGCTTTTTTTCAGCAAATATAACAACCCCGGGGGAACAGTGCTCCACTTCATTGAAATCAGAAAGGAAAATGGGGGGCTGCAAGACATGACAAAGCCTGTGTCCTAACAAACAGCAAAGTAGACAAAAAGCAAAAGGAAATTCTCAGCCTAAGCTTTTCAGAGATTCCTCCCTCTTCAGCTAACCTGGCAGATCACATGCCAACTGCGTTACCTGCTGGTTCAGATACTTAACACACTAAGGTTCCAAATCACTGTTTTATTTTAGTGGGTGGGGATGGCACTAGACTGGTCTCAGCTCATGTGTCTGCAACTGAACTGCATTAGTATGCTAATTTGTTTTGAAGTTTTTAATCAACATAAATCTACCTATCAGGAGTGCTCCTGTCCTTTTGGTCTCCATTAAGCCGTGGGCAGTAGCTAAGGCACTTTGTCATTTCAAGCTGTAAAGATTTTGTAATCAAAGTGTTTAACTCCATTAAATAGTTTATGTTCAAACCTTGAAGCATATACTTGATTAAAACTCCTCCTTTGTTTTCAAAGCTGGGTAAAATTCAGATTCCACACTGCATACATTTCCAGTGTCTCAACTGGACAAGGAAAAAATGCAGCTTTCAGATCCAGCCCAATACTCTTGTGAATCAGTGGGAGAAATTGCCCATGGCTCCATCAGGATTACAATACTGAGATAGATAAGGAAGCTGTTCTTCCCACAGCCCTTCTTCCCTCCTAACTCTTATCTTTCTGTAAGACCTTTACAATTCCTACACTCCAAAGTAAGAGTACTGAAGGAACCAAAGCCCAAATACTTCTTTTAAAAATATCACTTCTGCACTCTTTAAGTCAGGTTCCGTTACTGGTGTGGACTGTTAAGCAGCCTATTGACCAAATTACCCTCAACTTCACCAATATGCTGCAGTCTCACCTGCACAGTTCATTACCTTGGGACAAGAAGATCATTCATTTCAAACAGCTTCTTTAGAACCCAAACATAAATTATTATTTTAATCTTAGCTGCTGATTACAGCCTTGTCCATCTTGCTGAGCTTCAAAGCACTCTGGTAGTTTTAATGAAGGATGTTATGCCAGTTGACTCGTGGGTTTTATGGATGATGGATACCAGCAAGGGTTCCACAAAGAGAAATGTTAATGAGTTAGTGGGAGAGCGAGAGTGAAGAGATTTCAGGAGCAAGAAGAAATATATTTATTAGTATTGAGAGGAGAGGAAGGGAACAATAGAAAAGAAATGAAGTGTGGGGAAAAGAAAGATTAGTTGACCAGGCTTTTTACTTTAGAAGTGGACAAAACGATCTTGCAAACAACCTGATATGCAGGCAACAGATACCGCCAGGTTGGATCATATCCAGGATGCTAAACATCAGAATCAGGTTGTTGGATTGTTGCCAGCATCAGTCCCACCACAGGGAAAAGCCAGTCCCACTCTGCAAAAGTCAGTAATAGGATCCAGCTTTTCCCATATTCTTGTACTACTCCTTACTTTGCAGGTGCTAACCAGGTTATATGCAGATGGGTTTCTAGAATTCTTCGACTGGAGAAGGGACAGAAAGAGGACTTATTTTTGGTTTACTTTGTCATATCCTTGTCATACTCTTTCTGCTATTCCTAAGAGGCTGATCCTCCTAATCCTTTTTTTTTTTAAAAAAAACCTCTGAGCATCACACGATCACAGAGAAATTAGCCACAGCAAATTGTATCATGTTCTAATAATACATACATTTCCTTCTTTTAATTTTTAGTCAGTTTTTGGAAGTCATTAACTCAGGCAAGTTCAGAGAATCATCAGGCTCTGCCCAGAGACTGCCAACTTCTATGTAACACAGAAGAAAAAGAAAAGTATCAAGCTACCAAGAAGCACTGCTCCTTGAAAACAAACAAACATGTTTCAGAAACAAGTAATACTTACTGGACTTGGTTGGTGCTCTCAGGGTACAGCGTGTGGCTAAGAGTGCAGGTTTTTCCAAGAGGTATGAATCCTATAGGAATCTTACTGAAGGCAGCCTGGACACATGAGGAGAGTAAATTAACATTTGCATCAGCTGAAGGAAGTTCCTGTGCGGAGATCACAGCTGTGTCTGGTATCACCCCTTTGGCACCAAGCAGCCAGGCACTTCCTTAAACGAGGCAGTAACACATAATGACTCAGAATATGGCATCCAAATCTGTGAATCCACCACTGCCAACTGGGTACAAAGCTCTCTGTAATCATTAAGAGCATTGTTACATGCAGATTGGCAGCCACATTCCAACTAATGCATGGATTCTGTCAGCAATCTGCCATCTTTCTTAATACTGATGGTGGCATCACAAGCTCTGAATCTCATTTACCATTGCAGAAATCCCCCTCCGACAGAGTAACCTTGCATAGCAAAGAGATTTTCTCACTTGAGGAAAGGAAATTAACTGATTCCTCTGGCACCCAAATCATGAAGCAGCAGAAGGTCTAATTTTTGAAAGTCATTGACAGTGTTGGTTTTTTGTACCACAGTTCAGCAAAAGGGCTTGTGAAAGGAGCAAGTTATTACACTATGCCTCATAATAAACTGTGCTTCTTGAAGCATGTCAGCAAATCAATGTGAACTACCATATACCACAGTGTACCATCTCCCTCCTGGGCACTGCTGCCAGCAGCACCGGGATACTGCCAATCCACACTGACTCAGTAATTCCCGTCTCACTGCCCAACCATTCTCCCTTGCTATCTCCATGTCATCTGCCAGTCTTAATGCATCTCAAACACCCTTCTCTCATTTTCCTCAGAGCTGTTTTACAGTGTGCAGACCAGAGGCTGTTTGCAGCTCATGCAGTCAAGCTCTGCTCCCCTTGGCTGCCAGGAACAACGTTTCTGGAATACCTTGCACAGGTTCTTCTTATCCGGGCAACAGTGGTATGACATACCCAAGTGGAAAGGGAAGTAGAGCACAAAGAGAGGGGGCTGAAGTGCAGATCTCTACTCCTAGGACACAGTGATATGAAGGACAAGAAGAATTCCCTGGCTAAAGACACAAAGTGACACAGTGGCAATACGACAACGCAGTATTCCACCTGTAATTGTGCTGGAGGCAGAATTTCCTACGCTGCTGCAAAACGACCCAAGCTACATCGAGATAGTAAGTCAAAAAATAGAGAAGAAAAACTAGCCAGTAAAGCCTCTAAAACTTTTCTTCCACTATCTTCAGATTATAGAGGTCTCGGAGCCAACTATAACAATATTAAACTTAAAAAAACCGATTTCTCAGAATTGATACAGCCAGCCAGCCCTCCTTTAAAAATACTGGCTTGGTTGCAAAGTTCCTCTTGTCACATTCAGACAAAGCAAACACCTAAACAGATACAATTCTAGCTGCCAAGGGTATCATCATAATCTTGTCTGGATTATTTAATTGAGTTTTTGCCAGTTCCTGCCAGAAGGTTTTGGGAACAATGCTTCCCTCCTTTCTTCAATAACACTGTCATCCCACTTTAAAAAGAAAAATCTCCCTCATTTCCATTCGGAACGATCCACCTTGAGAGGTTAAAATTTGCTTAGTGCCGCCATCTGCATAGGTAGATATTCACTGCTTGAAAAAACAGCAGAGCAATCCCAAAGCAGTGGGAGTGTGACCATAACTGAATTCACTTTCAAGCCTGTACAAATACAAGAAAAACATGTACTTTCGCCCAATGCTTGTGCCAAACAAAGTGGCATGCACAGCTGGTCCATGGGTCTTTGAAAGTTGAGCATTTGGCTTCTCCACAATCTCTGCTCTGATGCTGGAAACTTCCCAAAGCCATGGCTTGGGAGCCACTGCATCCCTTAGAAAGGGAATGAAGAACAACAGGCGGCATTGCAGGACACCAGCAGGGCTGACTTGGTACGCAGCAACCTGGCTCCAGATTAGGAAGCACCGTATCTGCAGAACACAGCTGAGGCCAAGAGATCACAGCGGATGCACAAGACAACTCAAAGAAATGCACAAAATTTTTAAAATAACACTTTCTCACCTCATCTGCCCTGCGGAGAAGTCCAGTTATGACCTGAAAAACATGGGAAATGCTCAGCTCCAGGAATTTTAGTTTTTGGTTACAGTAGAAAGCTAAAGAAATTCTTAACCACATTTACTCTTTGGAAAGATTTAAGGAGCAGCTACTCTGTCACTGAAGGTGCTATGGTTGTTTACATGGGACAGGAGGCATGTTCAGTGTGTAAACATGGTGGACACAGCAGGGTTATGAGTGTGCCTGGGCATACGCTGGCACCATAACCAATGCCACTGTAAATGTTTTAACACTGAATAATGCTCTGCATAATGCAAAAATAGCACTGGCTGCTGCAGTTAACAATAATCAACTCTAAGGCCAGCAGGAACTTGCAGATGTACTCTGACCATTTTCTCTTAAGGTCACTGCATTTCATTTAGCCATTGTCTTATGAAGTAGTTAGCATTCCAGGAAATGCTTGAACAAAATACAGTCTTACTTGAAAAACAGAGTATCCCCCAGTCCTGCTGGTAGTTTGCTCCTGTCATTAATCATCTTGACAATAGGCATTTATTAAATACGTACCATGCTTTGTTATCATTCCCACGTAACTTTTAAATTATCTGATTCCCACTTAGCAAAATGTGCATTCCTCTTGGGGAGCATACAGATGGGAGTGAACTTGGAAAATTAAACCACTACAACTAAATCACACAGAAATAAAAAGAATTGTGTCTCTCCAAACAGTTTACTCATTCCTGAATAAAGTTCTGGAAGACACGTCACACGCTCTTTTTGCCCCCACTCCCATCATCACTTTCAGATTAATACCAACTACCAGAGTGTCCCTGTTCCCAGAAGATTATAACATTGACTGAAAACACAGACTCATATTAAACTTGACAAATCTCTAGTAATAGTTGTTATGGTGCTGCTACATTGCACAGACTCAATCTTTTCACTCTCAGCCCAACTACGATTCTCAGCAAACCAGGCTCCTGCAGTACCTCTTGTACTGTGCCATCTCCTCCTGCAATAATGATCAGATCCGTCTTTTCCATTAATTCCAGCAGCTTTTTTGCTTGTCCCTCATAATCGGTCTGAAGAAACAGAAACCCAAATGTGAGCACTCAGACAGCTATTTCTAGTATATCTATATTCTCTTAGAGAAAAAAGAATCATCTATCCATCTGCTTAACAGTTATTTTCATACAGGCACACGGCACTGTGCATTACTTACACCCATGGAGAGTTCTTCAAAACCAGGCTGCTGCCTACTACAACATGTGCAAGTAAACACACAGACACATACACAAAGGTTAAACGAAATATCAGAGTATATCTTATTCAACAGATCTACAATATCACGGCAATAATCATATTTCCAGGTAAATTTACAGTGAAACAAAACAAGAAGCCAACTATGCTCTTGCAGAAAAACTCCCAACACCTTTAGCAGCCAAAGTTCTCAAGAGCATCTCCTCAGGCAGCATCAGCTACGTGAAAGGCCTGACAGCAAGCTGCTGACTATGGGTTTAACAGTACAAAGAACACTGACTTTCTAAACCATCAAAACTGTTTTCTGCAAAATGACTGTCTTTTACTTTTACAAAGATATCTCAGCCTCACCTACCAGCCCAGCCCTGCTTTGCCAACTCATCAGTTGCTACCAAGCATCAGTTTTAAGTCTTGCAAAACTTTTTTCTCTTAGGGTAGGACTATGTATTTTCAATGATAAGAGAAAGGCATTAATAAAACGAGCATTTTAACACTAAACCTTGTGAAAAGGATTCCAAGACAGAAAGATGCATATTAGAGTACTTCACTGCTAGAACTCACTGACTATCACGCAATCCTCAAATCACAACCTCAAAAACCTGCAAAAAGATCAGAATCCCTTCATGTTTATTTGTTCTTCTCTTTCCAAAGAAAACCTGTCTGTTAATTCACACCATTTAGATCTCAGTGTTCTGCTTCTGTAATGGGAATGTTGAATTATTTGGAAAGACACTGAGATATTTCCATTGTAAAAATAAGAGGTTATTTTTAATTAATCTGAACCGTTCCACTGCACGTCAAAGTTCCTCACTTCTGAATTCTGCAAGTTCAGGCAGAAATGACAATTTCAACAGCACTGGGCAAGCACCACTAGCCAGCACTCAAGTATTTGGAGAGTTTTCTCTCAAATGTGTATAACAGAAGGGCTGCTTGAGACAGACAAACAAGCATATGTACTGCTTTAGCTGAAAATTAAAATCTCAGTATACTGTTCAAAAATTAACTGTCAATTAAAAAAGAAAAAGATTAAGTACCAGCTTAATATCTCAGTACTTATTTGTTCCCATGAGATGTCTACAGGACAACTGAGTATTTCAAATGCATACAGATTTTAATTTCAACTCTTCAAGAGAAGAAAGCAGAGCAAACAATGTATCTATATTAGCAGAACCTATCAGTTCTTACCTTAACCACAGTTACATCCAAGCCAGATAAGTGCAAAATTGGTGCTGCATTCTTTTCAAAAAGGTTCCTGGCTTTGCTAGAAATAACAGAGTAAAAACTATTTAATTAGTCTGGTGGCTAAAAAGAAATTTAAAAAGGAAATAAATAAATGAATAGCAAGAAGAAATCTACTTAAAACCAAGCATACAATCTACACAATCAGTCACTCAACCTGCCAGTCAGGAAATATGAGATTTCATGTGGTTCAAATGTATTAAGTTTCTAGTCTCATATCTCAGATGTCAGGGGTTTTGTTGCAGTTTTAATAAATGCAGAAGGCGTTATCTAGCTTTCTCCAAAAATAATTTAAAAAATCCATCAAAACCAAAATAAGATCTCCAAAAAGAAATTTATTAGAAAATTAATGACTTACAGAGCACCAGGCTTTATGACCACAAAGAAGGCCCATGCAGGTTTTCAGAAACATCAAAAACCCCCAACTATTTACTGTGACATATTATTAAGTAAGTTTAGAAGCAAAACTTTATCTGACCTTCTTTTGTTATAGGACTGATACCTTTTTTGCCGCTAATTGCACAATAAAATAATTATGCCACTAACTGTAAATTGCTTACAAGTAGAAACACGAGGCTTTATTAATACTTGGCATTTTCCAGTCACGGGTGTTTTGAACAAAAGCACGTAAGTCCAAGCACTTCCTTGGCAGATATATTATTCCCTTCATATTGGTACTAACAACTCCCTGCCCCTCCCCAAAACGCAGCTGATACAAAGCTTAGATGATGAGCAGAAACAGACACACATCATGTCCAAGATTACAGGTTTTCTGCTAATGAGCAGGCAAAAATAGCAGCCGACCTCTTCCAGGAGTCTTGCTCTGAGCCCATATTTAGCCTCCCAGTTTGTGGGCACCTCCCTCTCAAGGACAGGTTCCCACAGAAGTAAGAGCACTGCCAGCTAATGTCAAGTCTTGAAGCAATCAAAGTCATCTCTTGTTTCTAAAGCTTTTGAGGCGGAAATATATCACACGCAAAAGTTTGGAGGGAATACGGAGGCATGCCACGTACGAAGGAGTGACAAAGGCCAAAACACAGGATAAAAGAAAAAAAATTGAAAATATACATACATTTAGAAATCATTCTTTCACCCCAAGCCACTAATTCTATTTCTCATCCTAATATATTTGGTGAAATAAAGTTTGGCATAGCTACATAGCACCAGCTTGGTATCAGAGGGAGGCAAAAATGAGCTCAGAAATCTGGCTGGCTTTTGTAGTGGATGGCAGAGCAAAAATGAAGAAAGAGTGCCTCAAATGAGAGTGTTGGGAAGGGGGAATTTTACCCTTTGCAGGCTGCTGGGTTGAGGAACACTGTTGCTTTCTTCAGTGGCATAGTGGGAAGGATCAGCTCGTTGCCAAAAGCCTAAGTAAGAGAAAAAGAGCAGAGCTCAGTTTATCTTTTAAGCACACTGCTAAAACAGTTCAAAATAATGCTCCTCTACAAATGTCAATGGGCTTTCAAGCCTCATGACATTCAAATGACTTCCATCTTCAGCCATCGCACAGGTCTCCTATTCAAAGACCTGCACTCTTAGCAACAGCTCACATCACTGTCATAAGTATTCTTTAGCTCATTTTTACAATTCCACCTCCATTTCGTTTTTGCCAACCTCTGGTTTTCTGCCATGGGCAGAGATCCAGGGAGCTATCCTTGACTCCAAGGTTACTTGATTTTCTTTCCTTACGTAATTCTCATACACCTGCCTGCCACCTTCTTTCTGTATCCTTTCTCACTTCTGAACTTCAATTCCTCAGTCTCTTCTACTCACTTTAGTATTTTCTATGCTTCAGTTTTTGGAGATATGAAAGAATGACCAGAGCAAGTTCACTGTTTCTCATATTTTTTCCCCTAATGTCTCTATATAAAAATCACTTAATTCCTCTTCAATTTTTAATCCAATTCTGAAGAGGCACCTCTATTTTAAATTCTCTGAGAGTTACTCCATACAGCCTCTTGTATCTATTTCCATAGCTTTTCAGCACAGGAGGGGCAAGAAAAGGCAAAGCTTCCATGCCTACATCCCACTCTGCAAACTTCTTTAAGGTCACTTAAAGGCATCCTCACTAACACACCAAATCAAACTGGTTTTGAGTACAAGGATGGCAATGTATTCAGCAATACTATCCAGAAGCCAGAGAAATAAAGTAGGAACAAAGTCAATTGTCCCTGGCTTCTTTTCCCTTTTATCTTGGAAGTTAATCCCCCAGCAGGAATTTTTATATTGAAGAAGGTGATACTGTACACAAAGAACAGTAAATTTTAGTGGTTGTTAGCTGTTCAAATTTATAATTAACTCCACTTGCCAATTTTGCTCAGGAAACCTCGATTAAAAGAAGGGTGCAGCTGCTATGCTGCTTAAAACATTCAAATTTCTTCTTCAAGAAAGGAAAAGGATGAGAGAATTTACTGAGAGTAAAGAAATCTTCAAAGAAATGGAAACAAATCAATAGCTCAAGCTTTACTCAAAGATCAGCTGGAAAACAGACCAACTTATTATATTGCAATTGTTGGGCGGGAATTGGGGAATAAGGGACCTCTAACATGTTACAGCTGTTAGAAAGGACTAATTGTTTGCTTGGGGGACTCAATGTGATGTATTTGCATGCTCTGAACAATCTAACAAGGCTCCAAACAACCTTACAAGACTCATAAAGAATTTATGAGTAACAAAATAATCACTTCTTTATGTAATATACTCAGACATTTATGTTACGTACAGGGGCATTTCTAAAGCAAATGCTGATTTGTAAGACAGGAAATATAAAAATAATAATGCAACATTCTAGAAGTCTTTCAGAGCAGAACATAAGTAAAGACAATTTAAAGTCAGACAATAAAAACGGTTATTAAAGATATATGTGAAGGTATAATTTAGGTAAGCCAATTCCTTTTTCACTTTCTTGTCAAATGCACATTTCCAGGTATTGTATTTTTGCATTTCTAAGATGACAATCACTATTCTGCAACTAAAAAAAACCCTTTATATAAAGCCTTTATAGTGCTTTATGAATACCAACAAAGAAACTACATTCTTTTACAGAAAACTATCCCTGAGTGAACTGTTTGCCAGATAAACAGCACCTTTAACACATGCCCCGAGTTCAGCAACAAGGTCACTCAGCGGGACTGATTTGCAAAGTCCAAGTCAGCTGACACTGGTTTATTCTAGAGAAGGAGGTGTAAAATGTTAAAATATGATATGAGTTCTTTATTATAGAATCTTTCTGATTACCATTTGCCACACCAAGGCTGTCATTGTAAACTGATATTTAAATTCAGACATGCACGGTGGAACCTTTGCATGAAGTACTGCAGTAGTGGATACTTTGGCAGAAAGGCAGCTGCCTCATCAATTTGATATTGTAACAGGCTTAAAATCTTAAAAATCCAATGTAAAAATAGTAGGAACCCCTCAACACCACTTCATTCAGACTAAACTTTTTCTTGTGTGAGTCTGCCGCTATTTTTTTCCCAATACTTACACAGCGCTATAAATGCAAGTAGCATTTTTCAAACAATTTCAGATTGTTGTTACTCTGAAGAACATACCAGACACTTAATGCCTTACTGCTGTATTGCTGTGTATTTTCAAGAACTATTTGGCACTGACATAACAGTAAGAATGGAAATTACAGCAAGAATTGATTACTAGGCTTTCTGGTTCACTCCATTCTAATGCAGGAGTCCTCTGCAGGATATTTTCCCAAGCTTTAACCTCTGAAATTGTAGGATGCTCTATTGACAGTGCTTTTGTATTTTCATTTATAAGAATAAGCCATAATGGAACAGAACCTGTCACTTTAAAGTTGGAATTAAAAAAGACAAAATTCAGAATTTCCACAACTTAACTATCTTCTTGTACCAGTCTTTCCTTAGCAGTTACATCTTTCTGACAGCACACACTCACCATTTTATCAGTGCCTTTTAAAAAATTGTTTTAATTTGGCCAGCATGCTTCAAATAATGAGGTATTAACAGCTATGTTTTGCGATATAAAAAACTTCTATCACTTCGTTCCTATGCAGTAACAATGAATATTGAAAACATAAAAATCAGGACCAACTGATACTCTGAGTCGGAAATGCATTTGGCTCTTGAAGCTGTAAGTATGGTTTATGAAAGCAGTATTTTCAGGGAAAGACTGTTCTTGTTCTTTCCTGAGACTTGAGCTTACATCTAGTCTGGCATGAAGATCCACTACACAAGACAAGTTGCTGTGAAAATCTTCCTCTCAACAGCAGGCAGGCTAAAACTGAAATTATTCAGATGCACCACAGAAGCAGGGCAATCTGAAGAAAAGTTCTCTACTAAGAAAAATCATTTTCCCCATTCTTCTCAGGCCCCAGTATGTAGCAATGATGGAAACAGTGTTACACCCTTCAAAATCTCAAAGATCCATCACGGAGGAGCAGGTTTAGAGTAAAGTTTATTTGTGGGAGGTGGAAAGACTCTTAAAATTCTGCAGAAGTGATGTCATTCATGCACAGCAGCACTTACACCTCTGAAAGACTGTTTATTAAGGACAAGATTTCTTTATAGGAATGCTATAGTATGAGAATTTTTTGATTGCTGTTTGCCCAGGCAGGCCACAAACTAGGAAATGCAATAGTCAGAGTACCCTCAGAGACAACTATCTCCCCCTGAACGCTTGTTTTCTTGTCAGTGATCTGCAAACGGTTTGACTCCATTAAGTTCCCAGTACACGGGTCTCAAAAGAGCTGGGTCAGTCCCTCATCACCATCCCTCAGGACTGAACAGACAAGGGTCAGGTCTCTCCAGCTGAGAACTGACATGAAGCGGTCTGTGATGCTCCTGCCCACACTACACCCCTCGTGGTGGGTCTGAGATTTCGGTCTTATCAACAAATCCTCTTCCTACCAGAACTTTACAGGCACAGAGCAATTACAGCTGCAGTACTGTGGGTCTAGTAGCTACAGCAGCAGCTAAGATCAGGCGATAAGGCCGTGCTGTCCCCTGCAGCAGCAGTGAGGGCACGGAAGGTGCAGTGCCCCGGCTGCAGGAGGGGCCTCCAACACCCCTCGGCACTTCGGCAAAGGAACACAGATGGCACCATTACAAGGCTTGTCACGCAGAAAGGACCCGCTGGGAAAATCTCAGGAGCCCTGCACAACCAAGATAAGAGGGAGATTTTAATCTACTTTTATGACTTTAAACGGTGTTACCTGGGCTTCTTGGCATGCAGCTCTCCGTAGCAGGTTATCGCTATCAGGTGAGACAGAAGAGAGAGCAGGCATTACGTTGTGCACGTTTAAAACAATTTGCTCATTTTTAAAATGTAGGTACATACCCCTTTTACACACAGTTTGACAACACTGAAACGCACCCATTTAAGCACACAAACATAATTTTTTTTCTGCCTGTGCACACGAACATTCTTTGTAAAATAAAGAAAATCAGGAAACAAAGACCAGGATGCTGAGCATGCCGAGGTTACATAAGCTCTGACACACTGTATAACTGTAATTTATTTTTAAATTGCTACATAACTGTACTCCAGAGCTAAGGTGAGGGTTTTTCCAGTGTTCATGCTGCCTGCTATTTACACTGAAGGTACTTACCATTCTGGTAGTATAGAAGGGATTTAGAGTACACCTAAGTGTAACTTCCATGGACTTAAATCTTTGTGAATTATAATTGTGAACTCTCCTCTCCATCAGTTTGTGAGCTGAACACATGTTCATGCAGCACCGATCATCCACCTAGGTATGAGCATGGCCTAAAGCAGCAACTCACAGAGGTGAAAAACACTCAACTCACACAGGTGAAGTTTAAAAACAGAGGAGAAAACATCGGTATATGTCACAGACATTTGTTTCAGACATAAATTCCTAACTAATCCTTGTGCTTGTCATTGGTGACAGCATTAGCAAGGTGACAAACAGGGTATAGTTGGCAAGCACGCAGGAGGCAGAGCTATTGAGTAAGGAACAGAAGTCTGCTCTTTCCCAGACCAAAAAACGCCCTATTTCCCCTTGCAGACAAAATGGGGAGTACTGTTCTGCAGTGCCCAGTCTCACCTGTCTTCTAGATACCAGACACTGCCCCTCCTTGCTAAAACCAAAACATTCCTTTCAGCTTGTCCTTGCCAATACCTGGCAAGCCAGCATATTACTGTCTCAAAATATCAAATGCAAAAAAGCCCAATTACAGTCAGCATACCAAAATGAACACTACATTGAAAGGATTAAAGGCCAATCAGAAAAAAACAAGTGACTAAGAAACCAGCACTCTTCTGCCCCAAAGTGCGGCTCATCAGGCCAAACCCTGTGATGGAAAAGGCAGAAGAGAGGGCAAGGCCCAAACATGAGTGCCATCTATTTGATTCCATGAGCTTACAGTATTTATCTCTCACTGGAGCTATATAAGCTGCTCTTTTTGCTTAACAAGAGATGCTGCAATGCCATAAAACGAGAAGTAGGGTGACTTCAGGTGAGATATCAATTGGGTTCTGAGAAAATAACTCTAGATCAAAAAAGCCACATTATTATTCCTGGTAATAGCGAAAGGACAAGCATGGCAAAAGAAAATATGTGAGTAATACCTCATCAAGATAACAAGAAACTGAAATCTCTAAGAAAAGACTTCCTCAGAGGCATGCTGTCATATGTGCTCCTTAAAACTAAAGGAGTAAACAATTTGTATTAAGCACCTGCAATATTACTTAGAGAAGCGAGAGACTTGGGTTTGATTGCAGTAATATGATGAAAGCACACCAGTTAAAATTAAGTGCCTCTGAAAAGGTTTGCGTTCCAAGCTAAGCAACGCTGTCACAGCTAATTCCAGCTCAATCAAGACAGCACGACAAGCTAAGTCCACACTGCACTGCTGAGAGCATGAGCCCTCACACAGGGACTTTTTTCCCCCCTCTGAGACTACATGTGACCAGAGCAAACACAAAGCAACTGCAATTTCTATACATAAAGTTAAAATATTATGGGATATCAAGCAAACCGTGCTATCAAATGATGGCAGCACAGTTGATGCCTTTGAGAACTGCTGCCCTGACCTTATTAACAAATCCTGGTCAAACCTACATTATCTGTTTACTTCACATTGATGCTATTTTGTTCAGAAGTCAGGCTGTGTCACACCATCAGCCTGCACATTCTCCCGGTGCCCGCAACCTTACGCTGCAGTGTTACTTGCCTTTAAAATGGAGCCCAGCAATACTTTCCAAATGTAAGCAAAAGATATTTTGCTCTCTTTCCTAACCTGCAAAGACCCTCAAAACAACTGTCAAGGATGCAAGCCCAATTCAGCTCAGTGGAGTCTCAACCATAAAAATTAAACTTGACAGTTTAGATGTCAACATTTACGTTCATTTTCTCCTGCACTGAAGCACTTACAGAAACAGGAAAAGTCTGTTCTGACACTTAACATTTTGGTGTCAAAGGAAAGATTTAGAGACAGAAGAACTGTTTACCATTCAGCAGTTTATCTGTGATTTGCCTTACCTCTCCAGCAGCACAGCACCCAGAATCCCATACCATCCCAGCCACAGTCATAGGATTCCCACTGATTCAACTGGGACACGTATTTCAGAGTCATCTGAGTCTTAAGGATGCCCCAAGTTTGGCTTAAGGATGCCAGGTAACAGGAAATCTTTTATTTCCTTAAAATGTGATGTCAACACTTAACTGACTTCAAACTCAGGTTTAAAAAGCACAAGCGCACACACAGGAGTGCACGTCTAAGAACAGCAGTCCTCCTCCTCCATCACAGCTCTTTCCTCTACTCACCTCACGTCGCTCACGCACAGTACCACAAGTGGTCTGGAAGCCCTCTGTAAGTCATACCAATTAATAAATATAGCTAGAAAAATGTTAAAAACAGCAAAAAGGTAATTTCTTAAAGTCTTCTGTCTCAGTATGTATTAATTCTCAAAATGTGTCTGCGCACCAGCTCCTAGAGAAAGAGACTTTAACAACACACACAAGATTTTGATGATTTTTTTTTCTACTTTATCATCCACTATCAGGCAGTAACAAAGCCTTTTCAACAACCCTTGAACACGAGCCGGTGGAGGCTGAGGGAAATTGCTGCACTGCCTTAAAGAACATGCAGAGACTTCTTCTGACTTGCACCATACCCACAGCAAACTGAAAATCAATTTTTTACTTTACATTTCCCCTAAGGACTTATCTACACAATTCGAGCTTAAAGCAAAACAGACAAGCAGTGTTGCATCTGCTGGCCAACTCAGGGCTGTCTTCCCGCTGTGAGAATTAAGCACCGCACAGCTTACAGCTGGGCCAACTTGCTTAAGCAGGAAAAAATTGGGAGACGGAGAGGAACAAACAGAGGCAGTGGGGTATGGAAGAAAAGAGGATGTCCTAAGCTGAACCCACGGACAGAACATTCCCAGTCAACCCCCAAGGCCAGCAGCCACTGCAGCGCAGACTCTTTGGAGGGCTTACACCAAAGCAAGGAACCAAGGCAGAGAGAACACAAGAGCTCCCCACACACCAGCGCTGGGAGAGCACAGCACCCGCACGACCCCTTGAACAGGCGCTGTTCTGACTTGTCGGCAACATCCCCAGTGCAGGACTGGCGGCCACTGCTCCTGTCCAGAGCGTTTTCAGCTAGAGTAGGGAATTAGCACTCTTACACATAAGCACACAGACCCACACAACTTAATATGGATGCTCCTCCAGCAGAGAATGCATCCTCTGCCCAAGTGGCAGCAGAGGCCAGGGAGGAAAGGACAGTTCCCATGATGAGGGGTCAGTCAGGGCAGCAATGAAGGCAATAAGCAGAAAAACAACAAAGTCAAACCAAGGCTATTTGAGGCCCACAGCTGCAGCAAGGGTAAGCCTTTGTCTAAGTGCCAACCAAAGCAACTCCCTTGGAAGGGACCACACTACAAATACATAAAGAAGCTCAGATGTGAGATCCCATTTCCAAAAGGGCTATCAGTATTAAATCTAAGACTGTTGAGTACACTCAAGAAAGAAGCCTAAAAACTCCCCAGTTCAGTGTCTGTATTTAAACACCAGAGTTTTGTGAGGAGAAACTTGACCAAAGCTGGGCATATAGGATCACTCCTCAGGAGTTATAACAGAACTCCTAAAAGAGATTTTATCTTAGAAGAGAGCTTTTTTGGCTGCTTCTAATACGGCAAGAGCACAGCATCCTCTCTGCTGGATATCAGCATTTACTTCCATCTTGGCTTTGGAAGGGCATGAAAGACAATCTCAGTTTTCATCAGCTTTACCCAAGACTCAGAATTTATACTCTGTTTTTTTGAAAAAGTTCTGATGAAATAAAGTCAGCCACTCAGGAAGCATATGCAGAAAGGTGACAAAGTGAGTTATCAGTTGGCAAACACGCAGAGACTAACATTCAAATTGTAGATAACAATAACACTGAAGATTACTGGCAGGCAGTCAAAGGCTTAGGTGCTTTGCCAGCATTTTCTAAGGAGAAAGTCAATACTTTAACATATACAGAGTAAAAGCAAGTGTCTGATGAGTCCACTGCCTCAGTACAACACTGAGGGTCCATATCCCGACCAAGTGATGATCACTTATGTAGGGATATCACTGTAATGGGCTGGTCAAATCTGATAATCAGTTAAGATGATGCCCATCATGCCAGAGATTAAATTTCTGCTGATTTGGCATAGCTGGTGACTCACTGCACCACCTGGACATACAAAGAACAGCAGCAGCTCAACTCAGGAAAGGTGATCCAGGACATAAAGGTGGGAGGGGCTTCCAAACTTCATGGAAATTTTAAAACAATCATGAGGTATCTTCGTTTGTAACCAACCTCATGTATACACATTAAAGAGAAGTATGTTACTGTGTATGAGCACACACCTGACAATCTGAATACCCTCTAAGCTTTGAGCTGGGATATTAAACTCAGTGTCCTTTATACCTGCAGCATGATATGCTATAGATTAAAATGAGCCTAATACGTAAATTTATGCAATCCAGAGAAATTAAAGACAACCTCACATGTAGCAACACTGACTTATCTTCGTAATTCTCCAACACTATAAGAGTATTTGCTATTCTGAATGCAAGACAATGGATTTTTTAAAAATATCCTTTTATGAGAACAAAAGGAGTTTTAAGACTCACTAAGGTTTTGTAAAAATGGCAATGGGGTTTTAGTTAACAGCAGTTCAACCAGACATAATACCCATCATTTTACACATGAAAAACCTTTGCCACTGCCTGATCGATGCCTCTGCTGAAGAGGTACCTTCTGTTATATCACACACTCTGAAGGGCTGAATCGCAAATAGGGGAGGGGGAATCAGCAGAACGTTTCCTCTTTGCTCAACCTGTTCACTCAAAAACCCATTGCTTTTAAATCAGTCAGTATTTGAACAAAACGCCCCCAAAGTCGAAAGGCCAATACACTGATCCAGAAACCAAACCCTGCATGAACAAAGTACCACACAAGGCCAGACTAAGCAGCTCCTCAACCTTTACAGTTATTGTCATCAACAGCCTTTAGACTAACAGCGATGATCCATCACACTCCAGTGCCCCTCTTTCCTTTACACCCTATGGAGCACAAGGGCATCCACGTCAGACCCACGGCACAGCCTTCAGGGTGCAGGAGGGGGACACCCAGGTCCACTTCCAGGCAGGGAAGTGGCAGTGGGAACAAGTCTGGAAAAGGTAACATTCTTCTTGTCCAGATTTGTCCACGTAGCACCCTCCAAAGTCTTAAGGAAGTTCTCCAGAGCTCTTCTGTCCCTGTGAGAAGGTACAGATTGACTACAGAAGAGTTGCCATTTATTTGCAGGACAGATTGTTATTTACAATAGCTCCACTTAATGCAGGCATCATAACCACTGCATCCAAAAGAGGAATGAACCTTGAGAAGTCAAAAAAGAAAATGATCTGCTCCTTGCAAGAGAAATATTTTAGAAAATCCACAAGGATGGAAAGAGAGATGGGAAACAAAAATTTTCTTCAGCTGCAAACAAATGAGCAACATCTCAGAGAGGTCCTTCCAAGAAGTCAGAGGCTAATCTGAACTGATCCTGTGCTAAAGCAAAACACCCCGTCATCAGAAACTCGTGATGCCAGAAACCGAAGCATGAGACTTCACTAAACCTTTAATCTGTTCTAAAAGGGCAAATCTAAGTCTAGTCAGGTATGCCTCATGCATAGCAATTTAGCCTCTGATGTTGGTAGCAGCAAGCCTCAGGGCCAACGCAGCCCATACACGGATCCTTCATTAACCTCTCCCAGCGCTGCCTGTGGCAGTCTGTGTGTGGGGCAAAAGGCACATGCTCCCCAGAGTAACTGCTGCGTAGAAAAAGAAGAGGGAATGTACAGAAAGACACCAAAAGCCATCACATTTGAAAGCAAAACAAGCTGCAGAAAGGGATCCTGGCCTGCTCCCTGCCGTCCAGCAGTCCCAAAGTAAGGCACTCATCGTGCAGAGTACTATGAAAGGGCTGCTGAGACCACCTTTGAATACTTTTTTTTGCACTCTTGCCATCACATCCTTCTGTCACTCCTCATTTTCCTATTCCCTGGCTAAAACAATCCTCCACAGCGAACAGCACAGAAACGGCTAAACAGTTGTCACTGTTTCCAAACAGTGTTTAGATCTCCGAAAGCTGTACTTCACAGCTGTGCTTCAGCCTGCATCGAAGTCTCACACAGCTGCTTGTCATCACAGGACTTCCTACCTTGCATTTCCAGTGTCTGGTAAGGAAATTTTTCTTTTTATTTTCCTTTATAGATAAAAGGGGAGATTGAAGAATGGGATATGTGAAAATATTTTTTCCCCTCAATATATCGTCTGGGATAAAGCACCATGCCTACACTTAGTGCAAATAACCTCCAAGCACTGAAATTTAGATAAAGGTTCCCTTTTTGTTTGTTTGCCTTTCATATTTTCCTCTTTATTCACGTTCTCTGTGATCAGAACGTGATTTCACAGTTACCACACAGGAAATCAATACAGCTGAAAGCAACGGCACGCGAACAGGCACATGAACTCCCAGAAACAAGACACACAAAAGGGAGAGTGGCTGTGCCTGTCACCTTCCCCAAGCTTTCTCAAATGCCCACTCTCCATATGCACAAGGAGCACAGTCTTTTTCTTAATGTCTACTCCAGCAGCTCTCTATAGCATGCACTCTGCTGTCATTAGTATCTGCGGCACCAAAGACCAGTGAAGAGGCCACTTACGTAAGCTGGGGGTACCTGGGAAGGTCACAGGCTGTTCTGCCCCACCAGCCAGCCCCAAATAGGAATGCCACTGAGCAGTTTCTCCCTCCTCATTTTGTACATTAAGTTTATCCTTTTGGCTAGGAAGTATTTTGAATGACGGAACTTCAAGTAACTGCTCATTTACATTTTGTTATTTCATCGAAATTCAAAGTTCGAGTCGTCAAGGTCACTGACGTTACACAGAGGCATCAAAACCCCTACCTGTTTAGTACAAATACTTCTGCTCACAACAGGGTATGCTATGTGCATCTGGTCCAATCTCCCTGCTCAAGCAGGGTCACCCCAGAGCCCATGGCACAGGATTGTGTCCAGACAGCTCTTGAGTATCTCCTGCAAGGGAGACTCCACAATCTTCCAGGGCAACCTGTTCCAGTGCACAGTCACCTGCACAGCGAAGGTGTGCATGTTCAGGTGGAACTCCCTGTGCATCAGTTTCTGCCCACTGCCTCTTGTCCTACTGCTTGGCACCACTGAGAAGAGCCTGGGTCCTTTCTCTTGACACCCTCCCTTCAAATACTTACAGACATTGACGAGGTTCCACCTCAGATGTCTCTTCTCGAGGCTGAACTGGCCCAACTGTCTTGGCCTTTCCCCGTAAGAGAGATGCTCCAGTCCCCTCATCATCCTCCTTGCCCTCCGCTGAACCCTTTCCAGGAGCTCCATGTCTCTCATGTACTGAGGAGCCCAGAGCTGGACACAGCACTCCACATGTGCCTCACCAGGGTGCTGAGCAGAGGGACAGGATCGCCTCCCTCGATCTGCTGGCAGTGCTCTTCCTAAGGCATGCCAGGATATCACTGGCCTTTCTGGCCACAAGGACACCCTGCTGGCTCACGGACAGCTTGTTGTCCACCAGGGCTCCCAGATACTTCCCTGAAAGTCAACTGAGCCTTAGTTGCTTCAGGTAAGAGGCAAGCGACTAAAGCAGATGTACCATGCAAAACGAAGACTGATTTAATGCAAAAGTCCTGAGGCAAAAGGATGTGAAGAAGGAAGGTATAACAAACAACATAAACGGATTTATTTTCCTAACTTTTCCCTCGAGGCCTTGGCAGCATTTCAATGCAAGCAGAAAAGAACACTGCTAAAATCCCAACTTAACAACTAAAAAGGCATCAAGACTGGGACAGGATAAACAGCAGCACCAAAAGTAACAATTTTTTAAAATAATTTGGTGACACTTGCATTTTAGTCAGATCCATTTACGGTCACCTTAATGGACAGGGACTAAAATATAAACACAGCTATTTAAAAATCACAAATGAGGATTTTGCTTACCGTAAGGGACATTTTGCTCCACATGTAAACAGTGGGAGTGACACCATCAGGTACAAATTATGTGAGCAGCAGTGACGGGCTCCTTGCAGCTGGGTGGGCAACACCAGCAAGGACAGCACAGGGCTGCTGCCCGAGCCCTGCCTCAAGAAAGGAACAGGGGCTCCTGCAACAGCAGCCTGGCATCTCTCATGTGGTGTAGGGCACCACGAGAAGTTAAAAAGGAGCTGGGAAAACCCACGGGCACACCACCACTGCGCTGGGATGGCTGTCCTCGGCACACGGAGGTGGCATCCCGCCAGCCGGGTTCCATTCATCCTTGCAACACGGGCTAAAGGCAGGCAGGCTGATGGCACGCACACGGACGATGGCACTTTTTTAAGTTAGAACACAGAAAACTCTCTGTTCTCCAAGAGGCCCCCCAAATCGCTCACGCCACCCAGACACCCCCCGTGTTCAAACCTCCCGCCTGAACCAGCGCCAGGCGCCACAGCACGGCCAAGGTGGGAAGGAGAGAAGCCACTGAGCCTCCCCACGGCTGCTGGGGCGGGAGGGAGACCCAACCCTAGGGGTGCGGGGGCCCTCCGAGAGGACACCCCCATTTTAGGAGCTCCCCCTCCCTCCCGCCTCCCTGCCCGGCCCCAGCCGGCATTACCAGTGCCTCCCATAGAGCCAGTGCCCGCCCCAGCCCAGCAGGCAGGCGCCGACCGTGGATTTCTTCCAGTGGTTCCTGAGGGCCGCCACCACTTTCGCCATCCCGCCCTCGCGCTGCGCCGCCGCTGCCGCCGCCCGGCCCGGCTCGGCTGGAAACGGCTCCCGCGGCCCCGGCGTTCCGCGCCGGCACCCGGCCGCAATTGGAAGAGACAAACAACAACAACAACAACAACAACAA
>VZRE01007347.1:0-88665 GCA_013396775.1 Cephalopterus ornatus | reverse complement strand
GTTCGCAAAGCCTAGCCATGATGATGATACACTCAGGTTTCACTTGGTGTTAAGAGTTCCTTAGACTTGATAATTTTGCTACATTGTTCTATTTCCCCTTCTCCTCTTGGATGGAAAAACACCACAGCTTTCAAACATTACCTATACAACTTTTGTACGTCCTTCTGCCTGTTGTGGTTTCACCCCAGCTGGCAACCAGGCCCCACGCAGCTGCTCTCTCAGTGCCCCACCAGCAGGACTGGGGAGAGAATCGGAATGGTGGAAGCTGGAAAACTCGTGGGTTGAGATAAAGACAGTTTAATAGGGAAAGCAAAGGCCGTGCACACAAGCAAAGCAAAACAAATAATTATTTCCCTGCTTCCCATGGGCAGGCAGGTGTTCAGCCATCTCCAGGAGTGCGGGGCTCCATCGGTTACTCAGGCAAACGCCATCACTCCAAATGCCCCCTCCTTTCTACTTCCCTTTACTTTATATACTGAGTATGATGTCATATGGTACGGAATATCCCTTTCGTCAGTTGGAATCACCTGTCCCTGCTGTATCTCCTCCCAGCCTTCCAAGCACACCCAGCTTCCTCGCCAGCGCGGCAGTACAGAAAGCAGAAAAAAGGCATTGGCTCCGTGCAAGTTCTGCTCAGCAGCAACAACAAAAATCTTCACATTATCAACCCTGCTCTCAACACAAATCCAAAACACAGTTCCAGACTAGCCACTGGGAAGACAATTAATTCTACCCCAGCCAAAACCAGCACACTGCTTCTTCATTGAACACTAAGCTGACATCAAACATTTACTATTTCCTGCAATTTGCATCCCAGAACCATAAGAAGGGCCCCAGAGACCACTACCCATTACCATATATAGTTCTTTTTCCCAAGGACCTTTGTGCTCAGCCTATTCCAAAGATTAACAATATTTACATGAGCAGTTATTCAATGTTACTTTACTCTTCTATATGACACATGTTGAACAATGCCCTCTACAAATGCATTTTCATTAATCTGGGATGCCTAATGATATCCTCCCCCTCCACACAGCCTCCTTTCAGCTTCATCTAAGCCCTTTTAATTTTCATTGTTTATGTTGCTACTCCAATATAGTTGATGACCACAGCAGTAGGTGTGCAAGGCAAAGTTCATTACCGTATTGACTTTTTGCATTGACTAGACTTTGGACTGCATGCTTCAATTCTCCGTACTTTACAATTAAGAAGTTAATGAAATAATCCTAAACACAAATAAAAGCTGTAACCAGGCAACATATGAATTGACATTACTTAGTACGTCCCACACATTACTTGTAAAATGTGCTCTTTATTTGTCTACTACAGGACAATTAGTGAATGTGTCTGAGAATGCCAGATAATAGTTTAGTAATCTGAGACTGAGAGCATGAGAAAGGAAATTGGTGGCTAACCAAACAACCGTCATCATGTTTTTTAATACACTATGATAAAGTTGTATTTAAGTCTCACAACAGAAATTGTCTTGTTGAGCTTTATAACACATGTAAAGCCGGAAATTAAAACAAGGGACATTAAGTATATGGCCTGAAATAATGACTTCAGTTTACTCTTAAGAGTGAGAGTTGGAGTTAATGCCATATCATGGTATGTTCTACAGAAAAACTCTACACAGAGAAGAAAATAATTTAACCTTATAGGACATCTGTCTTCCTGCCTCTCTAGGGTTTCTTATGCTCATCACTCTGGTATGTGACTTCACAAAAGTCACTGGAACAAAAAGTATTCCCTGTTTTGAGGATCATAAAAGCCTTTATGGACTAAACACGGGTAATTCCAGTTTTTTTAAAAGAAAGAAGAAAAATGAGAACAATCCCTTACTGTCCTCTATCATTCCTCATGGAGACATTGTTCTGTACTATTCCCTGTGAAAGAAAATATGAGATATTTCTTGTTCCTAGAGTCATTGAGCAATTGCAGAATGGTGACAATTAAAACAGTAAGGGATCCAATTTGAAATGTAAGCATGGAAACTTTTCTGTTATATCAGAAGAAAATCTTAATTAATGTCTTGAGAACTATGGCTTTGAACTAAATAATCTTATTCCTTCATCACTGCCACATAGTTACACATCAAGAATCACCTTTACACTTACCACAAAAAGTCTGACTTGTCCTTGCTAAAACAACAGTGCAACATCTATTAAAAGAAATAAATAAAATTTACGAAAAGCAGGCAGCATACGAAGACAATCTATAGCACTATAAATTGTCTCTCAAAGAAGCCAGCAAGTCAGAAGATGCAGAGGAGTAGCTGAAAAGTGGACAAGGGCCAGCAAAGAGATGGAAGATAAGAAGTGGTATTTCAGCAAATAATACTAGCCAGCCAAAACAGAACAATTATGTACAGAGCTGACGTGAAAGAGCTGTTTTAAAAATGCTGCCAGTTTGTGTGAAAGAAAAAGATGAAATAAAGTAGTTTCCCTGCGGCTCTGCTCTAAGTAAATGTTGCACACAAAACTAAGAGTTTTTTGAACATGTTTACATATATATTTAATGTTTTATACATCTGTAAGAGTACAAAATTGTCTGCTAACTTTTTAATATTTTGCTTTTTAGTGTTTTCATGTTAATTCAACACTTCAATCTTTGTTAGACAAAAAATGTATTAATAATAATTCCTAGGAGTGAAATTAATCTTGTGTCTTAAACTTTTCAACTGATACACAATACAGATAGTGAGAGCAGCCTCTCAGTACAGAGTTATCTCCAGGTGTCCCACAAACTGAACATGACATTTACTACTCAGCATTTTAGGTTTAGAATTTTTCAGGATCTCAAATTCTTAACAAAAAGCATTGGTGCCAGTACTTAAAAATAACCATAATTCTCATACATGGTCACATATTGCAGTAAACCCATTTTAGTACACACATTAAACTGGGGGCAAAGAAAACGTATTAAAAGTAATAGATCATGAATAATCCATACTTTACTAAAGTAGTAAAACTACTGAAATCTATGAAAATGAGAAAAACATGACAGAAACTGAAAGGACAATGAAGTGCTCACTACAAGTCAACCAGAACCTCCTCTAAATGAAAGTGTGCAGTTGCCAGAATTTCCTTCTCTGTCTCTATTTTTTTTCACCCAGTTGGTGGAAGAGAAAGAGATGGAGAATCACTGTTGGGAGGTTTTCACTGACATTTTTCCACGGACTGACCTTTGAAGCATGTCAAGTAATCCAATACACCTAAAGTTGCAGCTTACTTATTCCAGCAGGAACACAAATATATTGCTTTGCAGGGTCTCTCAGCAGCTCTGTTTTTGCAGGCCTATAAGAATCTCGAGATACATCTGCAGTAAACATTAACTGGCGCCAGACCAGGAATCTGTACTGTCAACTTAAGGCAGTGCTGAACCCAATTAAACACAGTCTGCTGAGATGAATACAAAACCATGCTATGTGCTTTCAGAGGAGAAAAAAAAATATCATGTTTTGCTTACATAGGGTCACCACAAAGCATAAGAAAAAAATAATCTAGCCAGATAAATATGGTCGTGTTTGCCTTATCTAGTCAATATATTCATATCTCATAGTCTGTAAGTAAGATTAATTCCTTTATTTATGCAAATAAACATTTAAGTTACGAGTGGTGCAAGGTGGTCCTGCTGTAACTCTCTGGTTGTGTACAGTATGTGCCTGCTGGCTCCACCATTAGGTGTGAAATCAAACGGCAACCTTGGGATCCAAATGTCTCACATTTGGATCCACATTCCTGTTTTTAAGCTCTCCACCAAATTTTTTCCATCAACAAAGGTCAGTTGGCTTTAGAATTTTATTGCAAAGTCATTTTAATTCCTTAATTCATGTCTACTCACAATACCATTTCTTTTCCACAACTCTAATTATGCCTGGGGAGGTGGAATTAATCACAGAATATTTTGAGTTAGAAGAGACCCATAAGGATCATTGAATCCAACTCCTAAGTGAATGGACCATATGGGGGTCAAACCCACAACCTTGGTGTTATTAGCTCCACGCTCTAACCAACTGAGCTAATCTTAGGGTTGATTAAGTGCACTCAATTAACATTAAAGTTAAGATCAAGTTCTTGCTTTCTTAAAAACTCTGCTACATGTTCCCAGTATGAGACAATCATTTTTTTGGAGTGTTATAAAAATTTGAAGGAATATCTCTTTGGCCCAAGCTGCGCTAAAATCGGTTTTCAAAATGACCTAAAGTTCTTCACATATCAACAGACATTTCTGTGGCAGGGGTTTAGGTAGGAAATGTGGCACATTATACATGTAGGCAGCCCTTTGGTCCATGCGTGAAGACATCTAGAACTGGCTAGCTTGTTTCCACTGAATTAATACACTGGATCAAAACCTATACTCCATATTACTTGGCAGCTGTTCCTACTAATGAACCTACAAATGTATTTCTAGTTATAAGTTTATTACATGCTTGTTGAGCAACCTGGTCTAGCAAAAGTCATCCCTGCCCATGACACGGGTGTTGGAACTAGATGATCTTTAAAGACCCTTCCAACCCAACCCATTCTATAAGTCTATGATTTAAAATAAATAATTAAATAAATAAATAAAGAGCTCTTAGTGTGATTTTTCATAGTAAGTTGTATTTTTCCCACACTGAACAATGAATCAGATTTTGTGTTTGCTTTATAGACGTGAGTTTTACATAAAAACCTAGCTTGCTTATCCACTAAGAATCCAAACACAGCTCACTGTAAATACTTAAAATGGTTTCAATCACTAAGCAGGAATTAAATATGCAAACAAACAAACCCCCTTGTTGTTCAAGGGAGGCTTAGGTAATGCCTGAACAGGTACAACCAGAGCTTCTCATCAGGAAAGTAAAAAGGATTTCATTTGTCCCTGGTCAGCACACAAAGCTGTCCCTTCTGCCCCAACGTTCCTACAGTCCAGCACAGAACTGCTCAAGAGCTTATGTGAGGCATGATCTCAATCATTGTCATGCTGTGACTTGATGTTACAGGAATAAACCGATGGGAGACTTCCATCTGCCCTCTAGCAATACCAGGAAACAGCAGGTTGGCAATCCCTTTCTCTCTGCCCACGACTCTGGTAGGGAACGTGGGAGCTACAGTCACAATTCTATGACATTTCTCAAGCCTTTGGCTGCTGGGATCCGTGATTTCATAACTCACCATAAAGGAAATACTGACAATTTGTACCAGCCTAGCTTTTTCTGTGTAGTTCTCCTCTACCTCTGTTTTCTGGGATAGTCACTTGTTCTCCAGTAAATATTTAGCTACAGAATACCTTCTTATTAAATTTTGCGGTTTTTTTGAAAGTATTAATCTATTTTATATTCTGCATCTTTCTTTTTTCCTTTGCTGTTTTGCTAAATGTTAAAACCTACAATTGTTCAAACCTCAGTCACTTCAGGAAAAAGCTGCTTTTCCTGGTATATTTTGACTGTTTAGTTTCACCACAGAGCAAAGTCGTGGACACAGAAAGAGCTGCTTAGTCTCCACAGCATGCTAAATGTTAGTCTCACAATCTTAGCTTCACACCAATAGAAAACAAGAATAAATCTGTTAAACCTGTCAGGTTTACAATCTGGAAACATTAATGGTTGATATGGAACATAGAGCATTTTATTGGAAATGAATTGTACTTGAGGAATGTAAGACATCTCTGATCCTGGAAAAAAACCCTTAGAACAGAGGCAACAGGCTTTCAAATGAGCAAGATAATAAACACTTTGGGGAAAAAAAAAAAGAGTCCAATAAAAAGGAAATTTTCCCATTATCCTAATTTTGAACCAGTGCTTGGTTCAAAGCCAGTAGACAATTTGTCCTTGAGTCTTAGTGTAAGCAGAGTCAGCTCTTCTGTGTGGAGTCCAAAGTTTCATGCCTCCTCCCCCTTGCATAGTTTTATATCCATGTTTCTGGGGACGTTTTCTGGTTTTCCAGATCCCTGTTCTGAATTTTGACTGGTAAAGACAAGTCATTGCAGCATTCTGCTAAGAAGACAACTTCTCTTTGGTTAGTTCTTCTTCAAAGTATGAAAAGAACTAAAATAACCTCCAAACATACACACCTCCTCAGCGACAGATCCTCTAAATGATGCTCATGCTTTGCAGGGCTTAACCAATCTGTGCCCATAGGATCATTGGCCCAAATCAAACTGCCTTCTCAGCTTTTAAGGTTTGTCTCGGGATACCCTGAAAGCAATTCTTACCACTACACGAGGTTTCCACCATCACAAAAAGACAAATTTATTGTTGGGAAAGTTTTCAACCACTTCAGTGATTTTAGAGCCTATACAGTATTTAAAAAAAATGCTTCAGGCATCAGGGAGCTCTTATCTTGCTGGAAAGCAGCAGGGCATGAACTTATAGATCACTGGGGGAACATTTTTTTCACTTTATTAACTCACCTAAATAAACCAGAGAGAATTCACATTAGTCACCCATATAGTAAACCCATCTTTTCTACCACTGCCTTTTCTGTGATGGCATTACTGCCACACTGCTGCCAAATTAACTGGAGAAAATACTCAGTTCTAATACTATTACTTGTGTTAACAATTATTCCACTCTAACAAGGTTCTCTTTATCTCTGCCCATGACTTGTGTTTGTACCCCAGAGGCAGTATACACTGTCCATGAGCGGGAAAGTCACTGGTGTGTAACATAAGGTGGCCTGGGTTAGAGCTCTGTATTCCCTTGGAATCAAACCAAGTCAAAAATTAAACTATGTGGTTTCTGCAGAAGTTCACAGGAGTACAGATACTATTGCAGGCTCCTTGGCAGGGCAGCAAGCAGCCTTTTGCAGTCCTGTATATTCCTGGGAACATTATTCTTTAAAGAGTGGTAGAGTCTCAGTCCTTCATTCCAAGTCTGAGTGGGGCTACCAGAGCAGATGTGTTTGGCCTTCATAAAGCAGATTAAAACTCAAGAAACTTATTTCAATCATTACAGGACTTAATAGGGATGCAGTATAACAGGAAGCTCTTTGCTTGGGCCGTCTGACTCAGACATGCACAAAAAGGTAGGGGGCAGGCGGGGGAAGCAGGGAAACGCAAGGAGGGCAAAGGAACGAGCATATGCACAGAAGTGGTGCATGAGAAAACATTGCCAAGGCCAGCAGGGCAAATGTCCCTAGTGTGCTAAAAACATTCAGTGCTATGCTCTCTTCCTGACCTCTTTGGCTATGTGCTCTGTCTATTCCAGTAAACAGAACAAGGCCAGGACACAGACAGAGAGCTGGGCCACACTCATCTTTACCTCCTTGCTCTTGGCATGTTCCCTGGTGCAGTTCTGGCTCATTCGAAGGCTTACCCTCCCAGTCAGTGCTTGGCCTTAGTTCAAGGGATAGCTCATGCAAGGCACTGCTCATGGTTAGCCATGGATGTAGCCACCTTGTCTGAGGGAATTGGAGGAAGAGGGCCTGAGGAAGGATGAGAGCTGAAGTGCACAGTCATAAGCCATGCTACGTTGTGCCACTTGGCCCAGGAGTCATCCCTGGTACTGATCCACCCATTATTAAAGTTAGGAGACAGCAGATCTCATACCTTATTCTGGCTAAATAAAATTTTAAAAAGCAAACAATAAAGCAAACATGTATCCAAACATGTGTCAAATGAGAACTATCACCATGGTGTGATCTTCTGTCCCTACACTAAAACAGCCTGCCAACAAGCACTGCATGATGTGTCCTCCTTCTGCCTCTGCTGGCTCCAGGGTAACTCTTTTGCTCCTAATATACTGTGCACCTCCTCCTGACACCAGAATTTAATCATAAAGGGTGGGAAAGCCTTTTCAGAGAGGACTTTCCTTTTTAGTGGTGTCTAGTTAAGGCCTGCCCTCCAGTGCCTGTGATGCACTCTGAATCATGGAGTCATATGGCATCTCAGCAAAGGCACCAGAAAAGAAACTTTTAAGTATGTGCAAGCAGCCCGTATAACAAAAAAGCGTCACAGGGATTATCTTTTAACCTTCCTTTTTTTCTCCCATAGATCTTATTGAATTGTACACTGTATATTTTCTTGTTAATGTGCAGGGCTTAGAAAGCCTGGCAGAGGGATTTACTGTGAAATTTATACCTTTATTTAGAGGATTACTCACAGGTGGTGAATTGACCAAAATCTCATGGTGCTGCTGTACACTGCTGTTCAGAACAGCAATCTTGGCATAAATTTTGCTTTGCATTTTGCAGAGAGCTTTTTCTTTTGCATATTTGTTTTCTCAAGGTGCCTTATTCTGACTTGCCAACTCAAAACACAGTTTTTGCTCATTGCTTTCCTTGCAAAAGTATTGTTCAGCTGGAAAATTGATAAAGCTGTGCTGAAAACCAATATCCCACCAAAGCTGCCTATAGGCTTTTCAAAGGAGAATTCAAGCTTTGAAATATATGTTTTATTTATAGAATCTCCCTTGAAAATCAGGCCAGGAAGTTACAGCTGCTGAAAAGTTAGACGTTCTGTTTAATTTTTAAACAAAATTCTAAACAATGTATTTTAGTATAAAGAAGGCTTTTATGAATCATGAGTCATTTTCTGTTGATGGAAATACGATTGGTATCTTGTACAACTTATTACTTCCCTGTTCTGCCCCCGCTCTTTCCTATTGAAAGTATCTAACAATCTATCTTTTCTATTTATAAAACACCTAAATAGACTGATAACCAAAGAGAAAAGAAACTGTGTTTGAAGTTACCATTCAAAAGGGCTTTCAACACTGCCTGCTTCCTCGGAACCTGTCACATTCCACAGTCTGATACTACTAATAAAAGCTGAGTAGGACTAAGCTGAACATGCACATCATTTCCCAGATTTTGGATCCTCTGTCTCTACGTTTTACTTTCAAAACATAAAATATGTTATTATTTCAATCTTATAAATTACTTTTTTCACTGTAATATCTCAGCAGAGCCATCTTTTTGTGTTGAGTCACAGAACCAAATTTACAGACAGGTTCTTCATTCCTTCACACAACTGCATCTCTGCTAGTTGCCTTTTAGCTCTAGAAAATACATTTTCATGTATTCTCCTGATAAACATATTTCATAGGAAGAATAATTTCATGCATTCTTAGCCCATTCTTAGTTCAAAGTGGCTGCATGAACACAGTAGACTAAGCAAATTGTAGGATCAAATCTAGAACAAACCAGGGGATGTGCTGCTACTGTCCAGGTTGTAATGATCATGACAGTATCTAGATAAACCCCAAAATTTTAATACATTAAAAATAAACCAGGTAGAAACACGGGAAAAAACACACTTTTCCAGTTGCAAGGCACAAGTGCTTGTGCTGGACTGGCCCACAGTAACTCCACCTTAACATCACTGTCTGATTTTTGTATTAGATGTTGCTTGTATACAGTGAGCGCAGCAGCTGAACTAAGTAAAAGAAGGGCCATATGCACATCTCTCTTGATACAGCCTGTCTTTTTGACAGTTTGCAATCAAAATAATTAATCATTTCACTAGAGAGAAACTAACCCTGTGTCCTAATGAAAATAATTCTCATCTGGTACCTGCAACTTTGAAAGCAGGAACTACTTTTAAATAGATACCATTGTTAAAAAGGTTTTCCTTAAAAAGCTTACTTCCAAATGTAGTGGCAATTTTGATAACTACAGTTACTAGAATGCTTTGTCAGTAACCTCTTCCTCTGGCCGTCCCAAACCTACAGTCTGTTCCACATATTTCCTTTGCAAACCCTTAGGGATCCAGAAGAATCCTTTTTGAAGTCCACTGCCCTATCAAAAAGCACTTAATAGAAGTGAGTGAAGCAACTCAAAGATCTTGCAAACAGCAGCATCAGAGAAAAAGAAAAGGGTGGGAAAAAAGAAGAAAAAATAGAGAATGCCTTATTTCTCATCTCCATGTAGAAGGGAGGGATGAGGTATTACTTCACAGATGCCACTTGTCTCTGTCACCCCCTTTACCTTCACCTCTCCCTGCAGGGGTGCCAAACACACAAAGCCTACTATATTAAAGTGTGTGGCTATATGCTGTTATGCTAAAATGAAATGGTCTCCCCTGAGACTACCAGTCCTCCTAGATGAAAATACAGAGAAAAACCTCAGATCTTTTGGCTAAAATTATCTTGAATCAGTTACAGCAAGCAACATACACCGAGATGGGAGGGGAAGTCACATCTGCTCCTCACAGAGCAGCGGAAGGAGAACTGAGGCTCAGGGACACTGGTGACAGGCCAGCTGCCCTCCACAGAGGCAGAGCCCTCACCTGCCCTGCAATGGGCCATGTGCAGCAGAAGGCATCATACACACTGCCCTTGGTGACCGCTGGAGTGGATTTGGGGACCAAAATGAGAAACACTTGAAAAGCTGTGCCAGTGGAGGTGGTTAAACACTCAATGCCTTGTGGACCAGGAGATACGGGGATGGTCTTGCTTGCAACAGGCAGCGCACCCGAGAGCTTGTCTTGACTTACCTGGAACTCTGCTTTCACTTGTTTGCTTGTAACACAAATTATCTAATAATCCACTGACTGGTAACCTGGTTTGTTTGATTTCCTTAGCATTCTACAGTTGTGTGATGTAATTCTTATTCTACCTGTATTTTAGTAACTAACAGTAGCAAGAAACGGTTATTTGTGAACAATAAAGTATCAACCACACCAGCCCGAAGGCTTTTCCTGGAGGAACACAGGCACAGCACGACAGCAGAGGAGCAGTAGTGCAGGGGAGTTACAGGCACAGTGCAGTAGGAGCAAGGGTCCATGATGATTCCAGGGCTATAAACCACTCTGCCAAGGTCAGTGGAAGAGCTGGGCAAACGTTATTTTAGGGGTTAAAAAAAGGACAAGTACTCAATATGTATAAAACAGATGTTGTGATGTTGTAATATTGTATACAAGATAAAACCTGCAGGTCAATGAAGAGAAAACGATCATGTTAACAGACATGAAAATGACCATATATGGAAACTGAAAAAAGGAAGAAGAAACAACCTACATCCTCCTCTTCCTCCTCCTAAAGGTCTTGAGATGCTGATCACTTGCCTTTAACCCTTGGACCCAGAGAGTCAGTGAAAAGGTAAGCACAGCATCCAAGAAAAGGATACCACAGAGTTTGTTTGTACATTAATTGCATATAATTGCAACCAGAAGTATTAGTATCATTGTAATATGACTAATAAGTATTTGATTAGACTGTTTGGAATATAATTAGATTAACAATGAACTTTGTGTTTCCTCTGCCCTTAACAAGATGAGAGGAACAAACCAGTGGGAATTCGAGCAGCTGTTCTGTAATTTGCATGCAACAAACAGATAACTCACGCAAGCCAAAGGCGTGAGAATGCAGATGTGCAAACAACTTTCTGAGAAAAAAGACTTGTTGGCCTTACCTTTCATGTTTTTGGGGTTTTTTTTAAATGGTGCATTGAGGAAATGAGAGTTTCCTATAATATAAAAGCTCAGCTGCATTGATATAGAGGAAAAAAAATATAGAGAAAAAACCCCTGCAGAAAGCGAAATCTACTGTTGCTGGGATCATTAACAGCCATATTAGTTGGCCCACCATTCTGTGATTTTAAGAAACTCCAATAATACACAGTTTTAGAAGCCATGATTGGCTTCTAAATGAATGTCTGTCCTAGGGAAGCTCTGCTGAGGATTCTGGTCTCGACTTTGCTACTCTCATACCTCTTTTGTGAGCTTGCAAAATACCAGGGATGCTCAGTGAGTGCATGCAGCATTAGGAAAAGGACAGAAGGCTGTGCTCTGCAGGAGAGAAGAGTGCACCTTCCACACATCTTACATTCCTACACATGGGAAGTATATCAAGAAGGGTGTGTGGGAAACCACAAAAAAAAAAGGAGAGTGGAAGGAAGGCTCGAGTTACCAAAGCTTTCCAGAAGGAACAATGCACAATGTTTTAAACAATACTTTTGGGTCTGAAACCTGGAGTGCAAACTTGCTGCAGTCAACCCAAAGTTGCTTGTCCTGATCACTATGCTAGGGGTTTTTTTCCACTCTAGAAAATGAAATGCACAGGACTGTAACAGCAGCAGAACTCCTCAGCTACAGCAAAACATCTTAGCAACACAGGAAGCAAGTGAGTATCTTAAAAACAAATGCTTTTTTTCTTGCTTATTATGGAAGAGACAGAAGCAGAAGAAAAGGGCTTGACAGTTTTACTTATGTTTAATGGTTTTTAAAGTGGCTCTTGGCAGCGCAATGTATTCCTTCTGAAGGACCAGTGTAGCTAAAACCTTGCAAACGCCTGCAAACTCAGTATGACTTGAGAGCTTACAACATATTTGCACCCAGAAGAGATTTTTTTTTTCCTCTACCCTAAGTTAAAGCAAACTTTCCTTTACTTTTCCTCCAAGATCTATAGTTAATTGTTTGAAAGATGTGGCCAGGGTTGGGCATATCTATTTGGCATCTTTGGAAGAACACCCAAAGCACACTCTTAGTCTGCTCTCGCTCTTTGACCTCTACACTCATATTAGCAATGACCTCAGTTTTGTTGTTTCATTTTGACTCTTCTCCTGTACTGATCCCTCTTTCCAGGCAAATTGGAAGAAAGGACTCACACTGAATGGAAACCATCATACCACATAGCAGGGTATCTGCTGTTCTTCTGAAAACTTTGGATTAAAGAAGGGTACACGAGATTTAAGACTGATTTTTTTCAAAGAACCATGAAATAAACAACAGGTAGAATAAGACTTTTATTCCTGCCTCGGTAGCGGTTTTTACTGCTTTCTTGGTTTTTTTTTTAAGGGAGTGTGATCATTATGGAAATTAAAAAGCAATTTGCTTAGCAATGAAAATAATGGGTTTGAGAAGGAACTTAACGTTTTCTGACGGTATTGTTTCTATTACTCCAAGCTCCTCAAGACAAGAGCGTGCAAACATTTCAGCAAGAAAATAAAGACATCCTTCTCCTGCCAGCAGAAATAGCATTACAAAATTAACAAATCTGTGGAAACCCCCTTTTTTTTCTTTCATAACTTTCTATAATCAAAGTACGTAGAAGATGAGATTAAAGTCAGATGCACATGAGCCCTTGACATCTCCAGTCAAGTCTTTTAATGTAATGTAGAGACTGCAAATATTCTCCAAAAGGCTAAGTAAAATCATTCAAAATATTTACACAATACAAACAGAAACAGCCAAAGAGTAGATGGGATACAAATTATAGTCTCCAAACAATTTCTTCATTGTTGTGATTAAAAAAAAAAACAGAGATTACTAATGTGTTCCTAAAAAGTTAAATTTATATTATACTGAATAAAGATGGTTCTTTATTAAATAGAAATATAGAATCCATTTCTAAGAAGCACTTTAATTAGACATTTGCAATTTTGATATTGGAAAGCCAGGGCAAGAAATTGCCCCTGAGGTTTATTTGGTTTAGACTTGCTGCGGCTTACCAGAGATACTGATGGGTGTAGCACTCCTACTACAAAAAATTAAAACAGGCAACTACCATGCTTTTAGGCAAGGGCTCTTCTCCTTTATCAGATTTAAAATTTTTAAATTATTTATAGGCTACAGGATAGTATTATTCCAAAGATCCTAACTACCATTTTTGTGTCCTTCGTACAGGGAAACCTAATGGAAATGAATTTTTAAAACTTTGTGATGTATTAGCTTCATTAAGGCAGGGAAAAAAATCTCAGTTTCAGGAATGCAGATGTGGTGCTAAAATTAAGACGGAAACTCCTCTGACAACTCTCCAGTTCATATCCAAGTGCTAAAGAAATTTGAGCTATGATCTTATTAGTTCTTAATATCTCATTAAATGTTTGAATACAAGAAAACAACAAACTCGAACCCAAACCACAGTCCATGCAAATAAGACAACAGGTTTAATTGTCTTTTGAAGGATTTACCTTGGTAAGTTTGCAGAGTAAGTATTCAGTCGCTGGAAACATAGAGAGGACTTTGGTGTTGAAAGTTTTATAAATAACTCAGTAGCTTTGCTGTCTGTGAAATCCAATGCAGCCCAGAGCAACTATAGTGATCTGTTCTTCTAATAATTTGGTCTATAGAGCCTCACTGTTATTTCTTGGAGTTTTGTCTTTTTTTTTTTTAAATCAATAAAGAAACATTCATTTCAGCCTCCCCTATCCACGGGGATACCACCTTCCACTGAACTATCCCTTGAGATGTGTCCTTCCCACTCCGCCCTCTCCTCTCTGTCACTAGCTGGTCATTTTGACTGGATGAAAGGAAACAATTAATTGCTCTTGTTATCAGTTTGAACACTAGATGTCCATCCAATGAAGAGTCAAAAATCAAGTTTACCAAAGTAAATCAGTGGGATAAGAACAGATTAAGAACCAGTTAACCAGCATTTCCACTCTGATTCTTCAGAATAATAAAAGTCAATTTGGTATCTATAGAAATTAAAGATTACTCACATTCTTTATTTGCAATGGAAAATAATTTAGTCTACTATGTTGATCTATATCACAGTAAACACAGTTTAATGCTTCAGTGAATGTGCCTGTTGCGTCTCTGCAGAAGCATTCTCAGAGATATGGTTGTCACTATTTATACCGTTATACTTGCTAGAATAACTGTATTTTCACCAACATGTAAGAAAGAGAAAAAAACACTATCGACCACAGTATTTAAATTCTGCAAGCTCTTTTTGTCTGCATGATCGTTGTTGTGCCTTCTAGGTTTCAATAAAAATTTTTGCTACTCTTTCCCAATCACTAGGTCAACTCCAGCTAAATTCCAGGTTCCACTTAGCCTAACAAGTACTCCTCCTTCTCCGGCTTCACCAAGTTTCCATGATCAGGCTACTTATATACATTCTCTGCATGTTTTTGCCTTCCTATGTCTTTCTTCTTAATTTAGCCAGACAAATCCTCTTTCCAGGAGAATGGAATTCTATACCTGCACTTCCAGCTGTTCCATCTTCACCCCTTCCAGATATCTGATTCAATGCCCCAAGCAATCCCTTGCTTCCTTAGTCTCATCAGTTTCTTTCAAGAAACTGGTGACAGAATGTGTTATTTCACCATTCCCATCTTTCTTTCTCTTCTTATATATTTTTATTCATCTGTATTTTAGATTCATACAACCACTGGTAAATATTGGAAGTAGTAACATTAGGAAGACAAATTATGCTTCAGCATCCTGGATTACATTCAGGAAGTCATTAGAGGTACCCTGGAGACTATAGTATTGGAAAATTCCCAAATGTCAGTATATTCTGGGAGATACGACACATGGGTCTCATAGATCATTTTAACAGTCTTAGAGAAAAATTTTATTGAATCTAGCACAATATTTTGCATAAACTAGTGTGTCTAGAGTGTACAAAAAGGAGGTGGCAGTCTGCAAAGAGGTGAATAAAGTTCAAAGTACAAAGGAACTTGGGAAATTGGGAGAAACATCTACAGTAAAGCAAAAACACTTTAACTGGTGGTTTGTGAGAGAAATGTATTTCATGAATTAAGAATTTTGTGCACTAGGAACATGCTCCATTGTGCAGGATTTGTAAGAGACACCATGGACAAGCATAACTCACCATAGCACTAACTCAGTTCTTGGAAGGCACACTATTCAGCGCAAAAACCAGAAACACAGGGATATTTGAAGTCTTAGAATGTCATCAACTAATTGGTCTATATAATTTTCATTATTTCAGCATTAGTCTTGCTTTTTATTTTTTTTTCACCACCTGCTAAGTACAAAACCATTCAGGTGAGAAGGGTTGTCTGGAGGCCATCTATACAACTTACTGCTCAAAACTGTATCAGGTTCTTCAGGGTCTTGTCGTGCCAAGTTTTGAATATTGCCAAGAATGGAGAGTCTGTAACCTACTCTATGTTGCAGCGTCTAACTGCATGTTGAAAGGTTGGGGGGTTTTTTGCATCAAATTGGAGCTTACCATATTTTCATATTTTGTGCCCTTTACCTTTCCATCACACACTTCTGAAAAGAGCCTGGCTTCTTTTTCACTTTATTATCCCATTAGACCTTAAGTTGTAGGCAAATCCAGCTCTCAGCTGCTCATCACACATTGTGTGCCCCCAGATCCCAACCGCTCTGGTGGTTGTTCACTGCAGTACTTCAATGCCAGTCTTGTACTGGCGAGCCCCAAACCGAACATGACACTCCAGACATGGTTTCAGAGCCCCACATAAAAAGAGGAGAATGTTTCCTTTTGGCCACATTCTTGCTCATACAGCCCCCTACACTTTTGGCTGCCTTTGCTGCAGAGGCATACTGCAGACTGACATTCAGCTTGTCCATCAGTACTCCCAGGCCCTTTGCTGCAAAGCTACTTTCTATCCTGACTCCCAGCCTGTTATTCCACCCCAGGTGCAGGACTCCGCACTTGCCTTTATTGGAATTCGTGTGGAGCCCATTGGCCCATTTCTCCACCCTAGGCCTCTGCAGCCCTGTCCCCCAGTATATCAGCTGCTCCCCCCATAAGTCAGTATCCCCTCATAAACTTGCCAGGAGTGCCCTCTGCCCCCAAGTCATTCATAAATATGTTATACAATTATGGCTCCCATTTCACTCCTCAGTGATGTCACTGGGGGTGGACCATCCACCGGCCTTCGTAACACTGACAGTCAGACCTTTTGAGTCCAACAGTCCAGACAGTTTTCCACTCAGCTAATAGTTTTCCACTATTCATTTACTCAGTCCATATCTCACAATTTGGCTATAAGGATACTATTACAGGACATAATTCCAGATAAATCCATTTGCTGTACTTCATCTCCTACCTGTGCTCCAGGCAAATATATGTAATATCAATCATGACAGAGCTCAGGATAAGCTTCTCTTACCTCTCAAGAAAACTATGGTAAAATCAGGAAGCAAATCCTGTGTCAAACATTTCAGTTACCCTGCAATGATCCAACCCCAAAGAACCTCAGCCAGAAAGCCTCTGAGCTTTTGTAGCTGCAAATGGCGAGTTGAAATATTACTGATCAGAGATGAGCAGTACACCAACACTGTGTTAAACAACAGAGTGTTACAACCACTCTCTGTAGCTCTTCTTTCACAAAATCTTCCAATAAATGGTGAAGGAAAGCTAATTTGGATTTGCGCTGCAGCTCAAGTAACTTACGTCGATACCATAGGTTTATTTCTGTAGAGGACAGAGTTTGTTGTTGATTTCAGCAGACAACTGTTTTGACCTTTCTCCATATTAATATACAAATTCTCAAAAACCTGAGTATTTGGGCTCCTTGAATAATGTAAATTTAAGAAAATGTTTTCATTGTGTACTGCTCAGATGAACATTGTGCTGAAATATTGTATAAACTATGTGTTCCTATCTTTGAAATTTGTAACTAAATCCAGATGTCAATATGATTTATTTTTAAAACATCTCTCAAACACCATATTAGGAAAGAATACAATTCTACAATACACAGTGGAGGAAAAAAATAGATCCTTAAAAGCTGTAGACTACAGGCACACTATTTTACATGAAAGATAGCACTAGATTCAATAAACTTCTCTGAGTCAAGGCTATTTAAGTGATTTATAAACATGAAAATGACATAAACTGCACCTATTCTTTGTTCATGCCCTCCAAAATGTACCCAAAACTTTGTCTCTGACTTTCCAACAAGTTCACAGGCACTCATAAGAGCACAGCAATGAAAAAAATATTATTTTATTTTACGTCAGCAGTACTCACAATGCTTGAGAAAATTGGCTCTGACAGCACTACCGTTTTATGTATACACTCCATTAATTTCTGCACTGCCTTTGCTCTACCAACTAGTCTT
The DNA here is from genome assembly GCA_013396775.1 of Cephalopterus ornatus. Lineage (NCBI taxonomy): Eukaryota > Metazoa > Chordata > Aves > Passeriformes > Cotingidae > Cephalopterus > Cephalopterus ornatus. The sequence goes on along the minus strand of VZRE01007347.1, from coordinate 70,954 downwards.
AACATTTAAAGGTAGGATAAAGTAAACCATCCTTGTATCTCTAAGTATCTAGCTAACCTTTAACTTCATCAAAATAAAGTCTTCAAAAGCCTTGTCTGAAGCTCGTGTAAAGTAAACATGCTCTTTACAAGGAAGCGTTTAGGCCTTGGCCACTGGGAGGGTTGCAGGCAGAACGTTACGTCTGCCCTGCGCCAAGCACGAGGAGCAGCTCATGCTGCAGAACTCAAACCTTGGCCGGCACATCCTTCCATGAGGCATTTTCTCTAAGAAAATGCAGAGCTGCTCTCCCTGGTCCCTTCTCAAATCCCACAGACCAGTGAGGGGCTGTGCAATCACGTGGATGGTTGTACAAAGGATGTCCAGAGCCAAGAACCAGACAGACCACAGGCAGGGTGGCCATTGATGGCACCAAAGAGGGCAGCACATGGCACCAACAAGGGGAGGCCTAGGGAAGGTGCCTGATGGAAGTCTAAAAGGAGGTGGGATAAAAGGGGCCAGGATACCCAGGAGGCTCTTTAGGGTACAGAGCAGACAGCTTCCTCCAGAAAGGATGGAAGAGGATTTGGGAGAGCTAGGATATACAATGCCAAGCACACAGGCAGAGAAATTATTTCAGACAACGCAGGATTTGCCTCTTCTCACAGATGCTTAGGGTACCGTGCTGGACCATGGTATCTTATATTAAATTTGTGGAAGATTAATGTGACAGACAACTGTCAAAAACAAGTTATCATCCACATCCTCCCTCTCCCCATTTCCACCTACATTAGAAGAGGAACCCCTTTATGGGTGGGAAGTTTTGTGGAGTGCCTTAAAAGCTCCATGTCTGTTACATCACCAATTGCTTTGTTGATGGAGTGACTTCATACACACATCTTTGTTTTACATCTGCTTTTAAAATTCCTAATTGTGCAGTCCGGAGGGGCCAGGTGCTCCTGTCTTCCCCCACCACCTGCTGACACCTTCCCCAGCGAGTGCTGCTGCTCCCTTTGTCTCACTTGGCACCTGCTTATTCCTAAAAACAGGTCAAAGTGCTAAAAGAAGATGATCAACATCTGCTGCCATGATTGAAATACAGAGTCTAAACAGAAGCTGTGCAATGCCTCAGACTGAGACCTGCCACTAGCAGTGTGGTACGGGAAGATGAAAAATCCTGATTAACTGGTTACAACTCTGCCATATTGGTTCACATACAAAGCAAAATTTCTTTGGGAAATGAGAGGTGGGATCAAAGCACAAAATGCTGATAAATTATTTTAAAACCAATAGGGGGGATCATATTTGAAACTGCCCTTTTATGAAGGAGTAGTAACTGTGGCTTTCTGTATCCCGCTTCTGGCTCTAAACCTATATTTAAACAACACAGAAAACCTATCTGACAGAAAACTAACACTGAGAGATGAAACATTGGAAATCAATGCCTCTCACAGTTAGTTTGGGCATATTGCACACCAGTAGTAGATATTCCTATTTTATTTGTCACGTACTCATATTTAGGCAAATTACAAATAGTTGTTTGGGTTTTTTACTAGCTTTTATGCTAAGTGATGTTACATGACTGCCTTTGCTTAATTAACAAAAGGTAGCTTAGTTAATCCAGTGTCTTCTACTAGACAAACAATTTAGGTGGGAGATACACAAGTGTAAAGCATGAAACATAGATTGTTTGCTCAAAGGCGTCTGCTACTGTAAACTGTGTTTAAGGCCATATGAAGTGTAGCGTGTTGTCACTGCTGGACATGAGCAGCCTTCCTAGAGATTTACACTACCATATCTTATTAAAGAACCTCATCCTGTACTTGTTCGCACCAAAATTTCTCCTTGGCCAAGCCTACCAACCTCTGCCACCTAACAAATGACTTCTTAGAAAAACAGCTACAGATGTTGATCAGTTGTCCCCTTTACTGACTCTCACTATAAGTAACTTCTGACAGTGAGTCAGCCAGAAGCTGCTCATAAACTTTCTTAGCATGGCTCTCCAAGAAGCCTTTTTATAAAAGAGTTAGTGGCATATTTTTCTCAGAGTCCACCTTTAAGTTCAAAAAGAGACCTGAAATAGAGAACAGGAAGCTCTTTTTCTGGAGGAGGGGCATGGAAATCAAAGATATACTCAAGCACTGCTCTTCATCTGCTGGCTTGCTTGTATTTCCACTCTCTAAACAAAAACTGAATAAAGAACCACTCCAAACATATGACATTCCCTAAAAAAAAAGGACACCAAAAAAACTAAAGAAAAGTTCCCCCCCACGCAATAAAAACCAAGTAATAATCAAAGCCAAATAACCACCTACTTAAACAAAATCTCCTGTCAGCCTAAAGGCACACTACAATAGCATTAAATTTGCCAGGAACTGGCTAAATTTCTATTATTAAAGTTTCTTTCAAAGATCTTTGTCAATACCACTTTTTACTTCAAAGCTCCCAAAACAATCTGCAGAGTTTTAAACACAGACCACTCACCAGTACCCTGCTCCTCCTTGACTGGAGCATAAGCAGCCACTCTAAAAATCTCCAAAGGTGCAGAGAAATTCAAAAATAACAACCCCCACAAAAAATCCAACAAATGAGCACAAAACCTCCAAAAGAGTGGAAGCCCTCACTATTGCTACTTTCCAAATAAGACAAGACAAAGCTTAGGAGTGACACTCTGGTACCACAAGAAAACTAAGAAGGTGCTAAGAACAGTCTAATCCACCCCAGTACATCCCTGGGGGAATGAATTAGTAGCTTTTACTGGAGACCTCAGGAACAGGCTGTACACAGACTCCACACACTGTGGGCTGGGTGACTCACTCCATTATCACCGCCTGGCTTTCATTAAAGGACTGTGGTTGTAGGTGCAACTTCATTACCCTGAAAGCACTCTCCCAACATTGTACAGCTCTCTAATGCATGGGAAACAGGAGGCTCTTTTACTGCACAGAAGGAAACTAAAATAGTTACAGCTGTCCCCCCCACCCCAAAATAACATTTAGGATATAATAGCAGTTCCCCCAAATGACAACAGCTCAGAGAAACTGGTACAGCCCTGCCACGAGGCAGAAGCCAGAAAGATCTGACAGGGTTAAAAAGGCTTGGAAATTACTTCAGAAGTCAAACAAGATTGCAAAATATGTTTTTATGAAATCAGTATCTAGATAGGCTGGAAAAATTTGCCTCAAAGTCCTAACTCACTGCCCTCAAAGAACTCAGATTGGGGTTTGATGTGTGATAAAAGCCTTAATAAAAATACAGCTGTCCATAGCTCCCTTCTCCTACCTTCCACTCCTGAAGGCAAAACAGCATGTTCGCAATTGCAACTCTCCTACTTCTAGGGCATGCAGGCTGTTTCTCTCTCTGAGGTGTTAACAAGACACTTACATCTAAAGCAGAAGCTAACCTCAGCTTTATACAGGACAGCATCAATTTATTTAGCACATCTGTCGTGTATGCTCTAAATCATCCATGGATGGTTTTGAATATATTGTGTGTTCTTTTGCTAGTCCCACAAAGTCAAAACTTAGTATCAGCAAGATAAATTTTGCTTATTTTTGTCTGTTGAAACTTTTTAATTTGTTTATTTTAAAGCTAAGTGCAATCACTTGATGCCTATTTAAAAGCCATAACATGGCACAGGTGTAACCAAGAGTAAATCTGATGGCAAGGGCAAGGCACCATAACCAACACACTTGAAAAAAAACACAAGACTACTGGATGAATAGCAGGCCAGGGAAGAAGGTTGTTAGTTTTAAGCTTGTAAACGGAATGGTTTTAAGGCTTTAAAGGCTGTTTAAACACAGCTAAATAGATCTCTAGATTGCCTTCTCACTTTCTCCTCTGAAGATGCTATTGCAACACAGCTTTGCTAACAGATGGATGTTTGTTATTTTGGAAGTGCTGTTTATTGAATCTTTTGCTCTGCTCTTACTCTGGGCTTCCCTTGCATCTGTTATGTTTCCTGCTGTTCCTTCTCTCACATTTGGATTGTAAACTTGTAAGAGTAAGGACCATCATCTCGCATGCAAGGCTCTCAATGGCCACTAAAAACCAGGCATACGCACAGATGCACACGTGCTCAAAAATGTTTGGTTTGTTGTTTGTTTGGGTTTTTTTCAGCAAGCGAAGCCAGATTTCTTCTGACTTGCTATAAATAACACCAGCAACAACAAAACTAACAAAACCCCAAACCTCAAAACTTTTTGGTGTTAATACCTCCAGTACAACAAAGACAAGATAGGCTGCTGATTTTCCAAACGCATCTATGTCCAGTACTATGGATTCTTTGCTCCGAGTGTTATCTGCTAAAGTTCTCTTCTTTTGGAGAATGACAGATCACACATTGTAAGGCAAACTGGTAAAAGGGAGAATATAAGTTATGAGATTCTTTAATTATTAGTGTATTAGACCCGGATCCTCAGAGCTTACACAAAGCTGTTCTTAATAGGTCTTTGGCTGGGTGAAAAATGCATTCCTTTCCTCTGTCTACATATCTGAATATTCTAAAGCCAAAGCATAAAGACTCTGTAATACACCCATTGATGCCAGTTCATTTATGAGGGAAGATAGAAAGGGAGTAATATTTACTTCAGCCACAAAGACTCTGTGCTTATAATGAATTCATCATCTGATTTTCTACATCCCCTGTGCTGAGATCTGAAGAAGCTTGCTTGCTTGCTTTTTTCACCTACTGTTTGGCACAGAACCTGTTTTAACAGAGCTGAACTGCAAATGCCATGATCACAAATCCAGCATCTAGCTGGCACCAGAGAAAGAAAAGGTTCTATTTATAGCTCTTCTGGGCAGTGATAGCCAGTGGACCTGCTGCTGCTCTGACCATCTTTGGGACCACCTTCACAAGAATATACCTTTTATTTTGTGATAAACTGTGACAAGGCCTTTAGGTTTGTCAGAATGCTCCTCTACTTCCTTCCCTTCTCCTCTATAGTATATTTGAGATGCTCAAACTTATCAGATGAACAAAAGGCATTTGAAGCAGCTGCATCTGAACGGAAGTTGGACAGGTTTCAAGCAAAGAAGAAGGCACATGCTGACCTTCATGGTAAGCACTGTGAAATACTGAAACCCAGCAAATTCTCTTTGACAGTATAAGCTTTTGAATCACCCTTTTTAATTTTTCTTTCTACATTTTTTTTTCCTTCTCTCTATCCCCCGTCCAGCTGTATGAAAAGAGAGCTCTTTTTTTCTTCTCAAGTAATGAGTTAAAAAACAGTTTAAGTAGCTTATAGAGAAGCTCTAACGAACTTGTAGGAATTCAAGCAGAAATTTCTTGGTGTCCATTAGAACAGGGAACAGAAAGGTATGGTGAGTTCTTATTACCATCAAAACTACTGCACAGATCTTGAATAAATACAGCGAGCAACAACTTGCAGTGTGAGATGGAATACAGAGGTCGATGTGCACATGTGATCACAATATCCATGTCATCGAAAGTGTATCTCTGTTTCCTGCTGAATTTTGTTGCCTTAAAATAACTCCTTTAAAATATGAATCCCATGAATTGCATCCACAATGATAATTGGAGCACTGAGAATCACAAGTAATTTTGGGCTGGTTCTTTGGATAAGAACTCTTCAACCAAAGTAATTATAACTCGATCACTGTCAGGAGTTATGTGACATACAGCCCATTCCTGGGGTGGTCAGATAACAACAGTGATTAGAAAGTAAACATTCAATAACTGCAAAACTACTCAGAAATCCAAGAATTGCTAACTGGAGCCAGAAAGAGGTTTGTTTAACGTGCACTACAGTGTACATGAGTATGTCAAACTTAGATATTTGCTTTAGAGAACCTAAAGAAACTTTTTAAGTTTACCTTAACTTCTTAATTCTGTGTTGATTGTTGAATAAATGACTACTTCTTGCCAAGACACCCTTGTAAAAGCAGCTGTTGAAATAAAGTGGTTTCTTCCTGCCTGTTTTCAAGATTTAAGTAAACAATGTTTTATCAACAAAGCAGCCTCATTTGAGAGTTTTAGACTGAGCTGCAACAAACTGAAGACAAAGATCTCAAACATTCTGAGATTCAGTGTGAGTGAGAAAAGTAGCACACAGTGAAGTAGGGTGCCCAGCTCTCACTCTGTATTAACCCTAAGTCAAATACTGTTTACACAGGCAGCATGCTAATCGTAAATCCTTGTTAAACACTGGCTAATAATTATACTTTGTACTTATTCAGAGCCTTTCGTCTGATCAACTCCGAGCCCTCTGCAAACACAAATTCACTTTTACAACATTGTAGGAGTAGCTAAACAATTACTAAAGATGCCAGATCTCTGGAGTAGAAACCATAGAATCATAGAATAGGTTGGGTTGCAAAGGACCTTGCAGATCACCTAGTTCCAACCCCCCTGCCAGGGGCAGGGACATCTTTCACTAGACCAGGGTGCTCAGAGCCCCATGCTACCTCACCTTGAACAATTCCAGGGATGGAGCATTCACAACTTCTCTGGGCAACCTGTTTCTGTACCTCACCACTCTCACAGTAAAGAATTTCTTCCTAATATCCAATCTAAACCTACTCTCAGTTGGAAGACGTTCCTCCTTGTCCTGTCACTACATGCTCTTGTAGAAAGTCCCTCTCCAGCTTCCTTGTAGGCCGCTATAAGGTTTCCCCACAGCCTTTCCTTCTCCAGGCTAGACAAACCCAACTCTCTCAGTCTGTTCTCATAGGAGAGGTGTTCGAGCCCCCTGACCAACTCCAACAGGCCAATGTCCTTCCTGTGCTGGGACCCCAGGGCTGGATGCAGCACTGCAGGTGGGGTCTCATGAGAGCAAAGCAGAGGGGCAGAATCACCTCCCTCAACTTGCTGCCCACTCTGCTTTGGATGCAGCCCAGGACACATTTGGCTTTCAGGGCTGTGAGTGCACATTGCTGGCTCCTGCTGAGCTTCTCATCAACAAACATCCCCAAGTCCTTCTCTCCAGGGCTGATCTCAATCCGTTCTCCTCCTGGTTTGTACTTGTGCTTGGTATTGCTCTGACCCTTATGCAAGACCCTGCACTTGGCCTTGTTGAACTTCATGAGTTTCACACAGACCCACCTTTCAAGCATGTCCGTGTCCCTCTGTCTCTATAGCAGGACAATGCTCAACATCCTTCCCTCGAGGTAAGGGCAAACTCAATTACTTGGCTGTAGACTGTAGGTTTTATATTAAAGGCAGCATAGTGAAAATGAAGCTCTACTTTCATTGTGTTCTACTCATAACAACAACCAAAAAATTATTTCTCATAACTAAATGTCAGACTCTGAAACTGGTGACACAAAGACATCCCGCACAGTAAACCACAGACCAGAAAAAAGTTTGGAGCACAAACATTAGGAAGGCCAGTCAGTTATCTTAATCTGATAAACTGTTTCTGGCAACAAATTAAAACAGTTGTTTCATGTTTGTAGGCAGTTTTTATTGGCTTGTTCTTGCATTGTAAGGTACTGGCTCAAGATTTCAGGTTTATGACAGGAAATGTATTTAACTGTTCTTTGATTTTGGCTTTTGCTTTAAAAAAATAATGATGATCCAGTGACTACAGAAAGAGATAACTTATGTCTTCATTGGAATGAGTGAAGAAAGGCCTCAAGGTGACTAGCATAAAACATAAATTATGTATCAATTTAAGTGAATAGCAACACAAAAGCTCCCCAAGTAATCAGTTACGTCTAGCAGATGGCATAGGCTCAACTTCGTTAAAAAACAACAGTGTGAGAGACGAGGCTCCAGATTAAGATTTCCTCTCTAAAAACAGTATAGGGAAACAACTAATTTCTCCAAATATTCATATGCATATTAAGGTAGTCACTGAATCATTATCAATGTCAAAGAATACATCTAGTGTTCATTGTGTCACGGCCAGAGTTTTAATAAAAGAGGTGTGGAAAGTGACCACTGAAATATGAGACATGATGGAAAACAGATCCATTCCCTAACAGCACAGCTTCCTTTGCTTTCCTTTACCAAAGCAAGCTGCAGATACCAAGAACTTCAGTTGTAATGAGAACTACAGAAGGGAGTTCAAGTTCCTTTTGTATTCCTGATGTCAAGATCAATTTATGCTGGTCTAGTCCTTCACGTTTAATAGAAAACCCCACAGGGATCTTTGAACCTGAGCAAACTGCCAAGAGCCTGGAAGCACTGGTGCAGCAGAGGAGGATGACTCGAGCAGGACAGGACTGGCCCCAACCCTCCACCAGCACGTGCACAGCAAGCACTGTGAAGAACTGTGATGGTTTGGATCCAGCTTTCCTGCCAAACGCTCAAACCTTACAGTTTGCAGCCTCCCCCCTCTATGAACACAAGGGAAAGGGAGAAGGGAAAAGCTATTGAAAACACCAAAATGACCAAACCAAAGCTGTATAAATATATATGTATATATATACATGTATTTACACCTATATACAATTAGAATACTAGGTACACAGAAAAAGGGACCCCGAACACCTCCCTGCGGAGGGAAAAGGGAAAGGGAAAACCCAAAACAGATATGCACAATCAAAACCCGGGAGCAATCAATAAAGAACTAGCAAAAGAAAATCTTACTACTCTCCTTGAGATAGCAGAATTGCACCAAGCGATCACCAGCACTCTCCACTTCCCAAGGTCCACAAGGCCTCACTGGGCCTCACTCCTCCACACGAGCAGAGCCGATAGCAGAGAACCCGCTCCCGGATCCACTGGAAGGGAAAGAGAGAGAGAGAGGCTTCTCTCCCTTCTTATTTATACNTCTTATTTATACCCTGGTGAACGTAAAAATCGTATGGAATACTGGGAACATGGCCACTTCCTTAGTTACAACCTGGTTACCAAGGAAGGCCTAGAATCAAAACCACTACATTCTCCACCCCTTATTCCACACTATTTTTACGCAACACCTATATCTTGAGTTCCCCTATATCCCACGCTCTTATATATAATTATACGTAGTCGTTTTTTGTCTTTCGGAGCAGCTGCCTTGTCACTGAAGATCGATATCAGCATCAGCTCGGTTGGGATCCTTGGCCCTTTCCCGGTCACAACCACAGTTTGGCTTTAGGGCTGGTTCACTGCTCTGGGCTGTCTCATCACTGGACATCCTTATCTCATGACTAGCTTTCTGCAAAACACAACTCAGAGCACAGAATTAGTTTTTCCCCCAGGTTAAATTTCCCTGAGGCACACACTGGATCTCTCCATCCTTCTTCATCACCCACCATGTATTTTCTGGCCCTTGAGAGAAGACAAACCTCTGGATGGGTTTGTCTTGGCCTGAGGTAGGGGTAACTCACACAGCTTTACCTAGCATATTTCTCAAGTGAATCACTGGAACTTTGTAACAGGTCTTTCTAAACAAAACGGGCACGAAATCTGGGTGCTGACCAGTACGATACCTACAGTAATACCATATGTTCATGATGTCTTCAGGAATTTTACTATAGTTTTCAATCCATGTGTTTTCTTCCAACTTTGACGCTTCACTTTAGCCCTTAGAGTACCTATTTGCATTATTTTCCACTCTTTTATTCCCTGCTGAGTTCAGTCCAGTGCTTCCTTTTCCATCTCTCCTCTGTTGTTTGTTTTCCTAATCAAATTATCTCCTTCCATTTTTACTGAGCACCACTTACTTAATATTTAAACAAATGAAATAAACCAAATCAAATTAAATAAACCAAACAAAGAAAACCTGCTGTCCCTATGTAATGTTTATCTGCTTGTTTAATATAATCCATTGCTCCATGCCATACTCAAACTGTGAAATCTTCAGCCATTGATTGCCTTAGTCTGTTTATATAATATCTAGTGAAACAAAATTGTATTTCTAAATGGCATAAAGGTCTTATCATACTAAAGATAATTAGTCTTGTTGCTGGTGGTTAATAGTACCAACAGTTCAGCTATGAGCAAAAGGTCTAAGCATATAGATGGAAATAAATCCAAAGAAAAGTAACACAATCACTAATAGCTATTAATGTATATTCTAAACATCACCCACCCTAAAACAAACAAAGAAACAAACAAAAATCCAACAAATCCCTATTATTAAAGTAAGTTCCTTTCTCAGAAACTTCCCATCCAAAGCATTATAAATTTTCTCTGTTTTGATCTGAAGTTCCAAGAAGTTTGAATCAGTTTTACATCTTCCAGCGGCTAATGAAGACTGGATAAGTGCAGACAAAACATTCTGCTGTTATCTCAGTAGTCAGAAAAAACAAACAGAATATTTTATAGCTTAAAATAATTCCTCCACAAAACTTTTTTAATACCATGTGACTGTGCTAAGAAAATATGCCAAGTTATTTTGTCATTTTATTTTGAAATATATAGATGGCTCTTCTGTCATGTATCAAAACACTAAACTCATTTTTCACTGCACAGACAAGCAGCTGGGTGTATACATGGTTAAACACTGCTGAATATTCTGGTTTTTTAGAAAAGCCACCTTATGGCTAAGAAAATATTCCCTTTGTGTGTCATCGGCCTTTTAACCAAATGTGAGTAGAACATTCAAAGGACACCTCTGACTATAGAGGTGAAGACAAGGGTTTTATATGTAAGCTGTGGATTCTGGCCAGATAAAACAATAACTCTGGATCCTGGGAAAAATGCCTATCACAGCTCTCCAGGCGGGGCAGGACTCATGGGCACTGCAGTACTGAAGCAGTGAGAGAGGCATCCTGCCCTGCAGCTCTCATCACATCTGAGGGGCAGTGCCTCTCCAACCCCTACTTCCGTCACATCAGATTCCAGCCTCAGTCCCCCTTTACAATGTTGTTTCCTTGTGTGCACAGGTTTAGTCCTACAGAAAGCCACCAATGGTACCTGAAACAGATCAAACACAGGCACAGCAGTAATTGCAAGGCAGAGCTTACCTCTACAGAAATCTACTGCACTACTGTGCTCACCACATTTGTAGGGCTCTGGACAGTTTTCCCCAGGCAGCACAACCAGTCCCCAGTCAGCCCTACCTCCAGAATCACCTCACTGAACTTTGTTTCATGGTATGTGTCAATATTTTACATTGCTGAGCCCAGCATTTAGGCGCTGAATATTTGGATTACCCAGTGAGGATAATTCCGTAATGTACAGGATGGAACTGTCCTGTACTTCTCTTCCCAAGTCAAATTAACACAGGATGCAACGTTATCACTTAGAGCCATAGCAAAACAATTAACCAATAAGGTCTGGTAAGCTTTAAGTAAGACAATAATACAACCCAGGTAAACAGCTGATTCAGAAAGAAATAATTTTCAGTGAATCAAGAGGAATAAAAGAAAGAAAAAATAAGCATAATTTCTGTTTTTTCTTTAAACACCAGATAATTTCCTCAGCAGACATTTCTTATTGCATTTACTTTCTAAAAGAAAATCTTTTTCTCCCTCTCCAGGAGCATCCATTCGCCATGCCCAACAGACAAACTTGAAAGAAAATATATTCCCTACTACTGCTATGACAGATCCTTCCACTCTTTAATTGAAGTCCTTGCTGAGATAATGTAGAGACTTTTATCTATGTACTGTAGATAGAGGAGTGACAAAGAGGGAAGGTAGATGGCTTGCTTGTTGGTACAGGAAGAATTTGCATGAAACAGGCAACTGAGCACCAGTTTACAAGTCCTAACTCAAATCAACGTGACAACCCCAGTCTGACCCTGGAACACCACCCTTTACTTTTCCCAGACAAGTAAAGAGCTGGCAAGTAAGTCCTGCTCAAAGATTACCAAATGGGTTGATCCTTCACAAACAAATGCCTGCGCTATCGGCAGTAGCCACCTCTCTTTGCCTTTTTCATTGTGTCCTTGGGGACTTCGTGACACCATCTTGGCTGTGACCTTTCCTCTACAGCTCCAATTCTGCTGTATGCTGGATTGCTTTTTTCTCAGCTACAAAAAGGGACTTATATGATTGCTCTGTCCAGATATCTGAATAACTCAGTAAGTTAAATAACCATTAGGACTAACCATGGCTGAGGCACAAATAAAATAGCAGTTCTTATAAATCAACATGGGGACATCACCCATCCCCTTTCTACCAAGTGCTTTGGATCAGCCTCTATGGAATAAGATCTGTAAACACTCCAAGCCTCTACTTTGATTCACACTGAAACCTTTATAAGATTTACTTCCAGGGGAGACTTTATAGCCCTAGAGAACTATTCAAACTGGCATTTTGAGCAGCAGAGGCCTCCAGTATTTTAGCCTCAGTATTTTGAAGTATAGGACACAAGGCAGTTAAAAAGACCCGTAGATTTAATCATTTTGCAATGCTATCTTCTACTGAAAATATGATTCAATTGTCTTGGTGATTTATTCTATCTCTTGATGTCACAAGTGCTTTCAAATTTTTTAATCTACTTGTTTAGCTCTGCCTGCAATGTATTGTACAGCCAGATAATTGCCAGTGCAAGCCAAAGGTAGAAACCCTTCTGGTAAATTTGTGCAAGGCAAAAATCAAGCTTTTGGGGATATAGCTGTGCTAGTCTGGTCCAAATCCCCATCTCTCAGGGCAATGGGATGCATTTTGCAAAATGCCAATACCTGGATTTGCAGTTTTACAATAGATGAAGTTCTAGAACTGTATGCTAAATCAAGTGCAGAACATAACGTTCTCCAGGGAATAGCACATACCTGGTTGGCAAACAGAGGTAGAATGTTTCCATCTTCAGTTGCTGATTGTGGAGGGAGGTTCCCTCATGCCATTTGAGATGTCTGTAGCAGAGGTGGTAAGGATTGCATTGGACAGTGGGGGAAGCATACCCAGCAATAACATCCACTCCTGGTTTTGTAAGGAACATCTACTTTCCTCAGCACCACCTGCTGGACAATAGCACGTGCTGAAGACCATCGCAGAAAATCTCTGTTTTTCTGTTAGTTTTTAAACTACCCTCTGAAATGCAAGACAAATGCAATGCTTCAACAAATCTCCCTCAGAAGGCAAAGTCATTAAATCTTGTGGGGGATGTTGTTTTTGGTATTTTTTTTAGTTGTTTGCTCTGTTTTTCAAAAAAGAGAGAAAGAGCCTACAACAAAAAGTGCCTCAGCAATGTCCAATCAACTTCTTTTTCAATTTCTCTAAGTTCTGTAGGTCTTTGCTCCAAAGGAGTTGAGCGTACTGTGAATTCAGACCTATTGTAGCTGAGCATACTCTTCTGGGACAGTAGACTGCCACTACTCGTGTTGCTGTCCCAGAGAGTTTTTGGTAAGTGGTAGCTGAAAATATACAGGAAAAAAAAAAGGGAATGAGAAAGATGTTCCACATAGAGCCCTTGCACAGTGTCAAGGCTGGATTTCACACTCTGAAAGGGTGAGGGAAATGGTAAATGTTAAACAAGGCCTATGACCAGGAGGTAGCACTGTGATCGCCTAATCTGACTTCCTGAATAACACAGATCAGTAATCCAGACATTGGGTCGTGCCCCAAATAAGTTTGCACCGAGGATATTATTCCCAAATCATCTGGAGACAAAAGAGCAAGCGTTAAAGGAACATCTAAGCAAAAAGTGATTATAATGTAAATGGAGTTGCCTTCACATTTCTTGCTGCAACTGTTTCACAGATGGCAAAGCAGCTTTAATCAGAGTTGAGGACCATAAGGAGCAAAGCAGAGCAATGTGCATTCTCTCCCTTTACACAGAACCGCTCTGGGGTGAAGTGTGCCAATTACAGCTTGATCAGGAGTTTTCTAGTGAAATTATTTCGTCGCAAACTGTTGATGTATGAAGAGCAAAACTTTTCGTGCAACAGTACCAGGCACAAAAAAAGTTGCATCAAGAAAAAATGGAATTTCCAGTTAAAAAAATAAAATAAAAATCACAGAGACAGAATGAGAGGCACAGAGAAGAAAAATAGCAGAGAAATCCAGTGTTTAAGGCACTTCCATAACACAAGCAAGTTTTAGTTTCCCCTTTTCCTGGTCAAAAATCAATGTATCCAGAGAAATTGCGTTAATGCCAGTGTACCAGATGGCTGAGGTTATGATCAGACTTGCTGGTGGGCTGCCCTCTGTATCTCCTGCTCCAAATCTCTTATTCTGTGTACACAGCTAATGCCCTCTCTGTGAAATGCTCCCACACTGCAGTTGCCATGGAATACTCATTTACCTTGGACATTGGATCCTGTGAGGAATAAACCCTCCTCTCCAAAGTATATTGCTCTATATAAAATGGAACTATTTTAAAGATGATTTTTTAAAATATGCCAGAGTAGCTGATAGTACAGCTGATCTTGCCATTCACCCTCCATAAGGCAGACTCAGGTAGAAGTCATTATTCTTGATCTCTTGTTCTACCTCCTCCCTCTTTTTCTCCCTCTCCACACTTAAAAAAAAAAACCAACCCAAACCCACCAAACCCTAATATAAAATAAATACATAAAAATAATGGGCCTTGTTTTATCTCACTGTGAAACTGGATTCCCACCCTTTTATCTGCCCTCACTTCAATCAAGCAGCAAATACTTTTTGTCCCAAGCCCTGTTTTCTGTATTTGTGTTTGTCTAGAGCAATACTACCCTTTCTCCATGTTCTTAAATAACAACCACAGGAAATCTTTTGATTCTAATAAAGGACTCAAAACTCCCTGAGGTTTTACATTTAGAATTTCAATTGCCCGTTGATAACTCAGGCTTGGATTTTGAACATCTCTTCTGAACCCAGACCAGTGCTCACTCAGTCCAATACCTAATCGATTTTTAGAAGACAGGAAAACCTTCTTTTGCAATAATCCCTTTTGGGTCAGGCAGAACAGAGAACTTTACAAGTATGACTAAAAAAAAGAAAACAAAAAACCACAAAATACCCCCAAATGAAGTGCAAACCAAACAAAAGACATACCAAAGAGCCCACAAAGGACATACAACCCCCCACAAAACTCAAAAAAACCCCTACCCTCCTCCAGCCTCACCTCTAATTAATGTTTTGAATAAAGAAAATTAAATTACAGCCGGGATTTCCAGGCAACTACCTCTGTATTGGAAATTGTGTGCATTCAAGCAAGAGGCATTTGTTTTTCCTCGGATGCTTATCTTTTTCCAAATGATGGATTTGCAAAAAGGGCAGCTGCAATGGCTGCTAGATTGGTTTTGTGCCTTTAACTGATTCCTGTCTAACTTCCGCAGCTTGATTATGATTAACTACATGATTTATGTCTTCTTGAAGTGCATAACTCTCTCCTGACAGTTTCACAATCAGCTGCAGGGTCAAGGAGGAACCTCATCTGTAGGCTTATTGTAGATAAAGCCCAAATGGTCTAAAGGTCTCATTTTAAATAGAGGAGCCAACTTCTGGTAGGCAGTAATTGGGGGGTGGGAGGGGGGGGGGAAGTCACATGTTTTCCTAAGGTTGTTGGATATTTCAACATAAGTTTTTATGGGAAAAGGACTTTGACAGGAAAAATTATGCAGCAACAGGTTTGAGCAGGGTTTTGCTTTGTTACCGGTACAAGCAGAAGGGGATTCTTGAAATGTAAAAATCTGGAAAGAAAAGATGAAAAATATTTTGCATTATTGTACAGTACATCATGTTAGATAGGGAGCACATTAACATCAGCTGAATTTCCTGGCCCTGAGAAGGATCCCATAGGATCCAGAATATGCTGCTGCAGAAATGCAGATACAAAAAGGAACCAACATCTTATGATTAGAGTGCTGTGCTCAAAACTGAGGTGTGGCCTCAGCTGCCTTTTTTGGTGCTCTGAAGGGTCACTCAGTTGAACCCAAATGCAACACAGCATGAACCTCTGTGCCAAAAGTTCAAGCCATGTGCCAGGGACCAAAGCTGGTGGAGGGGTGCAGTGTTTGTTGTGCTTATGCCGAAACATGGCACTTGAGAAGCACTCCAGCAGAACTGGTTTGGTTTTACAGAAAATTGGTGGTATCCAAAAGGGTAGAAATGTGGATGTGTCACCTTCTCACACTGCTGCTTTTGATGTTCCTGAGCTTATGTAGCTTCACATTAAAGCTTCACCTGTCTCAGTTATGAGCTCCAAAAACTTAGACAAGGCAGGAAGTACTGAACCTATAAAATCATTTTTTAAGGATACAAAGCTGTGGGTACAAACACATTTGAAACAACACTCCCAGTGATGCAGGTGTGCTGGAATAGGCAGAATAAAGTGATGTCCTGCCTAATAGTATGACAGCATGTGGGATGGCATTGAGAAAACCTGTCACATAGACTGGTGAGGGAGGAAGCCTAAATCACTGCAACAACTCTACTGAGGAGGTAAGGTTGAGATTTAATGATCTGGCTGAGATATTAATTATCAGATTCCTCCAAGGCTGATAATACAGTGTCTTCAATGAATTTAAGTCTGGGCTGCTGCCATGCCTTGGCCCCACACTAGCCCCAATTTATTCTTTATTCCTCCAATGGTGTTTGTGCCATCCCACAGCAAATCAGAGGAGATGTGCAGACAATTCGTTGTTACTTTTATTGCTGAATTCATTTTGAGCTGGATCAGTCCAACTATCTTGTTCAGATGATACAGGGAACACAAAGCAAGATCTGTGGCCAGGGATGGGGGAAACCCATCCCTTTCATTGACAGGCCCCAAGACCACAGGTTTAAAGTAAATGTGAAACAGCATACCCTAAGAGAAAAAACAAAGGTAGCTGTTAAGAACTTGGTGGTCTGGAAAACCCTTCCTTCATAGCTTTTGTTTTCAAGGGCTAAGCCAGCTGCCTTGTGCAAGATTAACACAGAGTCTCAGTCACACGAGATTGGAGTGGACATAAAGACACCAGAGGACATCCAGAAGCAGGCAGCAATTGGACTGTGTGCTCGTTTGCCTCATGCCAGAAAGAATGAGCCTGTCACTGCAAGAAAACTCATCCAAAAGGGTTTCCAGCAAGGAAATAAGATGTGTTTTAAACGCAGTTATTTTATATGCTTACTTGAGGAAAGAGTTGAGCCTGAACATGTAATGACTAGCCAGAGGCTGAGTAAGCTGTGTGGGTCTGCTGGGGGCTGACTGTATTTGAGGAAGGATTATGCAGCACCGTGAAATCAACAGATTTTTACTCCCACAGCTTTTATAGACTTGTTCTGTTTTCTCCAGGTTATAAAGTTGTTTTGAAGCTTGGGTCATTGACGTCAGCACATCACATCCATTCAGCCTTGAATCTTTCCTGACAGCGTTTTTATGCACCTGCGAGCTAGGAGCACGTACAGGCACTGAGAAACAATGGGGAAAGAGGGTTTCATTGCCATCATGAGAACAGTTGAAAGCATGGCCCCTGAGGAAAGGTTAAGTGACCAAAGCACTTGAATCTGAGAGATCTTTGAGATGAACTGCAGTCTCCAAATATATAAAAAGGAACTGGGAAATAAAAAAAGGTAGTTTGGTTTTTTGGTTTTTTTTTTTTGTTTGTTTGTTTGTTTGGGTTTTTTTTGTTTGTTTTTTTTTGTAACAGGGTAAGAAGTAATGAGCTTAAATTTCTGGGAAGGGGAGTTGAGTATAGACACAAGATTAAAACTTTCTGACAGCAAGGACAGTGAAGCCTGGGACCAGTTTAACAAAAGAGAATTCTTCATCAAGGATAGGTTAGACAATTCTGTCACGGATGATTTAGACTAGAATAAAAAGGGGAGAGGGATGATTTCTAGGATTCTGAACTAGTCATCAAAATATTTGAATAAGAGTCTTTAAAACTGAAGCATGGACAGCATCACACCTGATACTGTCACATGCTGTCACATGCTGACATCATGGAGTGGAGCACAGTCAGCTTCAATTGCAATGAGGACTTTTCCCTTGTGACTTCAGGCACTCCACAGCTTTGCCTCATTTCTGCTATAGTGAAAAACAGAGTTCACTGTCTTCCCTTAAAATGTAAAAAAGAGATTGATTAACCACAGACAAGCACTATGAGGGTCAATTTCACTGAATAAATTGGGAAGTGATATTCTATGCCCAGGAAGAGAATCTAGTGGACGATATTACTTGTCTCCTCTAGCTTGCTGTCTATAAATCATTACTTATAAAACTTATTCATAGAAAGATGAAAACAGCAAAAACATTGAAGGTAAAAAAAAGGAACTAGTCTTGCATTAATTACTCTGTATATTGAACAGTAGTTATAGTAGCTGATACCACACACACATAACTGCTGTGGTCCAAATTTGATATTTCTTAAAAAAAATTTTAAAAAGCCCCACACAAAGCCTTCAACTTTATTTTACCCATAGCTGCTGGCATCATGTATGTTTACCATTTGTTTCTTTAAAGAACACTAAACCCTAATTGTTGACCAATGTCTGATTTCAATCAAACCCTTACTGTTTCACATTATTTCTCATCTCATTCACCTGCTGCAATTTTCACAAAACCAAACCATCCAAACAAAAACAAACAAAACCCCACCTCAAACCAAAATAATAACACCCCACCCCCGCCAAACACCCACAGGTTATGTTGATAAGAACAAGTTACTTTATATATTCCCTCCAAACAAGACACTATTTTGATGGGAGCGGGGGGTGTTTATGGGAATGGTGATGCAACAAAGATTTCCATACATTTCCCTTCTGGCTTCAAAACAACTTTCCTGCAATCAGCACAATACAGACACAACACAACCAATATTCTTATTTCACAGGAATCAACTACCACATCTAAAACCAGATGATTATATTCTTGGACACAGATGAAGAAAAATCTGAGGTAAGTCTTTCCATTATTTTAGTTAATGCATATTAAAAAAACAAAAAAAAAAGTAACAATATTGAGTGCAGACACTCGCCTCAAAGTGAACAGTGTATTATTACAAGTCAAGAAAAATTATTGATACAGATGATATTTTCCAGATGTAGAAGCAAATACAAAAGACATGATCTTCTAATAAGTTCAGTATTAGCAGCCTGAGTAACTGCTGTACATTTTTGAGATGAAGGTTTAACATGGTTGAGTGTAAAATATATGTGACAAAATATTTTGGGGAGCAAAACTCTGTTCTGCCAGGGCAAGGAAATGAATATTTACTTTCAACATTTAGAGGTTAGAAATTGTAACTCATACATGATATAAAAATGCAAATTAGTCTCTATGATCATCAGAAAAGTGGGTGAAAAATGACTAATGCTACAGAGCAAAAACTATACTAAAAATATAATTGTTTGGAAAAGTGAGTAGCAGCCATTAATTAAATTTAGTAGATTAGTGATAGATGAGCTCTCCACGCCTAAAACACTCCCAAATATTCAGAATCCACTCAATTTACATGAGAAGTCTGATGATAAGGACAAATTAGCTTTCTTAAACTATCTTTGAGATGACTGTTCTTTGCTGGAAGCAGAGACATTGTGGGCAGCCGGGTAATTCACATTGTCATGGTCAGGCACTATCAGGGCCTGATTGTTCTCATAAAGACCAGGTGAGTCACAAACAACATTATTCCCCCTCTGCAAACATTTAGGTTTATACCACTTCTCTTTTAAAATATTTTATCCAAATTAAAATGAAGACTCTTTATTTTTTTATGAAGGCTCTGGAGACTCAAAGTCTGTGGTTATCATCTTCAGCATTTCTTGGTGCAAAAGTATTTTTAAATCAAGTGTTTAAAATTATATTTGGCTATATTGAAATTAATTTTTATAATAATTACATATTTGATATTTCAAACTGAATATCTTTTTTTTTGCATTTTGTTTAGTTGCGTTGACTGACAGATTGCAAATTCATGTTGCTTGCCAAAATATTAAATTATCAAAGGTTATAATTGGCAATATACAGTATAAATAACAAAAATTTTAGATTTTAATGTGTGAAATATATACTCATATTTTCATAACCAACAGAATTAGGTTAAAAAGTTGCCCAAAAATTTGGCCCAGGTTGTGAAATAGCAGAACAGGGAGCAGCAGAAGCTGTTAGTACTTATTCTTCTACAGTAAGAAACTACTTGTGAGCAAAATTCACAGTATTATGTTTGAACAAGAGGAAGAAAAGGCTTTTGATTTATTCTTCCCAGCACTCTGGATCTCCATCACCATTCAAAAGGAGCATGTTGTAGTACGTTATTATACCAGTAATAATTATAATAATTTGCATTCCTGTATCTCTCTTGCTGAAAGATCCATGCGTGCCTGTAATTCACTTGCAGCCTGCAGACTGGCTTTTTGTGCTCCCAGGCATGACAAAAGGAGAAATATCAACTCTGATAAGGATATAACCGCATAGAAACAAGCAAATTCTAGCTGACGACTACAGTCTGGCACTGGATTCCACTAATAGCAGCACATTCCTGTGCTGGGTTAGCAATGACCTGTTATTTAAGTTAAGCTCAGTTATTTTGAGTGAAAAATGTCTGAAAATGAAAGTTTTGGAGTCCTCATGCTTTATCCAGGCAAAGAGAACTGTAACGAGCAGCCGGAGGGAAAGTAAAAGAGTAACCTACTTAGGCTTCACTGCTGCTTTTGAAATGGGTGGACAGCTTATTTCCACTGCCCTAGAACGGAACATAATCGGTAAAGGCTGGAAGGTATGTAAGAAGGAATAAATGATTGGCAAGGCACTGTGATTTCTGTGGAAGAATAAATACAAATTAGTTTTTTTAATCAAAATTCACCAACATAATTTAAGATGATGTGAATGCAACTGCTAAATGCACATTGTTCTGAAGGTCCTTCTATGTGGATCCAACTTGTTAAGAAGTTAGAGTTCAATTCTGCGAAAGGACAACATTTCTAAAAGGAGTTAAGATGAAGAGCAAGCACTTTCTTAGTTTGATCATGAACATAGTGCCCCAGGGAAAAGTCTGAAAAAAGAATTAAATAAAGTAAAAAAAATTCCCCCAAACCACTAGATAAACTGGTATTCAACAAAAAGAAAAAAAAAAGGAAAGTTTCATAAAGTGATTACATCAATTGCAATGTTGGTACTACAGCTGTTCACTTACATTGGGTTCAGATACATTCAAGTGAGTATTACCTTAGTCCTCCAGTATTTCAATTCATTTTCAAGACTTGAAAACTTGTGTTTCACTGCCATAAGCTGAACTCTTAAACTAGAGATCTATAATAATACGCATAAAGGTAAGGGAAAAACTGAAAGTACATAAGAAATAATACATTTTTTGGTTACTCTTAACAGAATTAATAGATGACATAATAGAACAATGCTCAGAAAGAGCCTCTTGATCTAATACTAATTCTGAAGGACACAATAACATATTTGCCAAAGATAAGAAAAATAAAGAGGTCTTTTTTTTTTTTTTAACTCCAGCTTCTATTTTCATTACAGTAGATCAGAACTGATGCCAGCTCTGAAACAGAACAAAATCCTGATGAATCTTAGGAATACCTGGGTTGTTGTTTCCATTCTTATTTTGTAGTACGCCAAATTAAATGCTTGCAGACACTTCCACTGGACTATAGATTCTTTTAAATTCTGATCTGAACTCATGTTTTACTCTCCATTACGAAGAGCAAACCTTCCAGAAATGCATAATTATCCTGATATTCAGAAAGGAAATAAAATCAAGTCTCTGTATTTAAGCAACATAACAGGAAATTGCTAAGGGCTTGTTCACCATTAGTTTGATTTTCCCTTAATCCAGAAATACTCCTGATTGGCCCAGGGCATGGATTATATTTCATCACACCATTTCACAGGAGCACATTTACAAGCCAATGCATTTAGAAAGTAGATCTTTTGTAGGATTCATGATATCTAGTCAGTGAGGAACCCTGAGCTTCCAAGAAGGGGATATGGCACCTTATCTGACTGCCAGTAGCCTGAAGTTACTTTTCAAATAAGAAACAAGAAACTGCAAAAATCACAATTTAAAAGGTAAATTTTAATTACTCTTCTTTCCAAAGAATTTAACTTTTCCCTCTCTGAATTAAAAATATGCACCCCGCTTATTCCAGTGGCTGCAGCAGAGGCTGGTGTTAGTGCAGCGGTGCCAAAACAGCAATACACAAAAATGGCAACAGCCTTTGTACAAATGTTGCTGGAAATACTTTGAAGATGAGTTTTCTTTCAATATCCTGGAAGTTATTTTAAAAGAAAGGCATAGGGATCATTCTTAATGCTTACAGTGTATGTGCACATATTAAAAATATAGGAATACCTGAACGGAAACTCCTAATAATGCTGATAACCCCCAATGTACTTTCACATGAAGTTCTGCCTAAAAACTGACATTTGTGTAAAATTATATTAAAACTCATGTTGTGCTCTATACTCTGAATGACTCATCACTTCATGTTTGACTCAATTTTGGTTGTCTGTCTGTAGCATGTATTGTTATTTTTTCAACCTGGATGGCTTAATTTAAAACTTATTTTCAATTCAGTACAATTTAGAACTATTATTCTTCTTGCCATTAAGAACAAGAAGAACATGTGACAAAGACAACAAGCCTAACAATCCCTTAAATTTCATCCTATTTACAAACACAGCAGCAATCTTTAATTAATTAATTTCAAAACTTTAGAAAAATTAAAAGCCTAGCATGAAACTTTGGCTTTCAACGACTTTTTTTTTGGAAGGCACCAATACTGACAGTTTGTATCAACCACAGCTTAAGAAGCTTGCAACAGCCCTTGCTTAGACTTTTATTCATGTATTGTAACTTCCTCTGTGTGTGTGTGTGTATGTGTATTCAACAGAAAATACAAAAATCTTCAGAGACATTTGCATAAGATGCGTTTCTCACGAACCCAAAAGGGGAATAAACTGAGAAAAAGGAGGAATGAATTTGCTTGAGCAGTAATAGTAACAAAAACCTGAGATCTGAGGTCTAGTTCTATTCACTTTTATTTGAAACAAAAAAGAAACAAACAAAAAACAACAAAAGAAAGCAAACAAAAAACCCAAAACAAAACAAAAAACCAAGAGGAAGCCAGGATATAGCCACCAACAATAGTGGTAAGACAGCTCTAAGCTTCCTTATCATTTTAACTGTCAGAAAGTAGTTTAAAATTTGATGGGTATCTACCAAGAATAAAGTCCCATTTGTCATTTTAAAAACATATACAGTAAAGATTCTTCCCAGTGCATGGAGCCTGAGAAAGTAAATAATGATTTATATTGGTCAAATGGATGTACTGGTTATTTTAATTGGAAAAGTAAAATTTCTACCAGTGAAGTAAACGCTCCAAAACGTGCTTATTAAAAAAATAACACACCACAGAAAAGCCAACAAACTCCAGACGGTCCTGAATGATGTTTTATCATCTAAGGATATCCTTCTTCTGATTATTAAATTCTCTTGCTTTTTTCCATGCTAAGCTTTGCTCCACTGGGAAGTTCCGGTATGAGGCAGCTCCAAACTTGCGTCACTGCATTCTGTATCTCTCCGCAGGTTTCTGTGTCCAGAGACTTGGAATTGTCCATCAGTACCTCACTCCCTTCCTGCTCTGCTGGAGGGTGCACACCCAACCCACACAACCAGAGCTCTTAAAGTCCATTGAAAACTCAAAGTGCAATAAAGTTTAATGGGAAATGGACTAGAAATCTGGATCCATGAGGGGTTTTGCGTGCTCCCCAGAGTCAAGTGCTCCAAGGCCAAGATCAATACGGATGCAAGCGTTGCCTTAGAATCAGGAAACAAACAAACAAATGAAAAACCACAAACAACCCACAAGTTCTTTTTTAGACAAAACAACAATGCCCTGAGCCAGATTAGCTAAGAGAAAATCCCTCTCTCTTAGTAGCAACATTTCTAAGGGATATAGTACACAAAATTTTCTTTAGATAGAAAGTAGTGGCTTTTTATTAAGTGTTTACTCAAACTTTCAGTCTCACTTGGCTGATTTGGTTGGTGGGCAGGTGTGAAATTAAAACTCAATACTATAGGGAAAGAAAAGGAAACTTGATAGAAATCACTTAATAGAACGGGACTGTAAGACAATAGCTCTCTGTGGTCCCTGTCTTCCTGATATAGATTAAACGTCAAGAATTAGTTTTTAATTTATGGTGCCTGACAGGGATTGTTGCTGAAAAATATATGTAACATGTAACTGATATCTATACCTTTGAATATTTTAGAACATTCACACTAACTCTGGATGATTTTGATTCCAAACTTTATAAAAAAAAAAAACAAACAACATTTGATGTTCAAAGTTTGAAGCAAAAAATTCAAATAAAATTAATTACATCAGCTGCAAGATCCCAGACTTAATTTCCAACACGCTTCTTGGCATATTTGTACCCTATCAGCCACTGAGAGACATGAAAAACTCTAGGTCCTATCTCTGTTTCACTGGCAGATATACAATGACTGCTCACTTATCAAACTCACCCACTTATATTACTGGACAATGTCCTGTGGCATCTGTGTGCCCTGTGGGCCATCCTCATTCAGAGGAGATATTCAGCCACATGTAAAGCAGGTCACCTACAAGGCACTGGACATGAACTGGAGCAGGTGTCACGCTGCAGGTGTCACACTCCACCATACGTTTGTCACATCCACCTTTAACCTTTAGTCCTGCACTTAACCTTGTGAGGTATTCTAGGCTGGGAAGATGTTTTTTGCCTGCATGAGAACTCACCTAATGGGGCTTCAGCTTACAGATTTTGCTTCAGCTCATATCACATATTACAAACAACTTTATCTAAAACTAATACAACTGCAGCAAACTCGTAAAGCAAACTCACCTCAGAATATGGAACAGATTCCAAGCAAACATATTAGAAAAACAACTTTACTGGGAACCACTTTGCCTCCTGAATATCCACCTCAAAATGATGAGGCGCCTCAACTGCTCAACAACCGGGAGAAAAGTATATGGAAACTTTCATCTACGTGCATCAAACCAACACATATATGTACGCGGCCTCATTGCTTCTCTGAGGAAATACATAAAGAAAATATCTGAAGCAAAGCATGAGAATAAAGGAGGACCGAGATGACTGGCCACATATTAACCTTTTCTTCTTCCTTCTGAAAAAAACAGTGTGACTGAAAGGTGACCAGAAATCTCCACGTAGCATTGCTTTCTTGAGATTGCTTTGGACAAGAAATACCTTTGTTAACTTGGCACAACCAATGCAGATCACCTCTGACATCTCCAAAGGACATGTTCTTAATGACTAGATTTAGCTAAAGTAACATGAATCAGTCCTGAAAACTTCAATAATTCTTAGTTTACTCACCTGTTTGAGGTTACAGCTGTCTGCTCTCTCTGCTTCACTCACCTGGGAATTTCCACCCCCCATGAACATGTTAAGAGTATGCAACTATGAACATATTACAACAACTCAACAGCTTTTCTTAAAGCTGCAGAAGCCAAAACGCTCAGGATAACTCCACCTGAGTTCAGAGTTTTTACATTACAATACTGAGATTACACTCACAATAGCCAAAAGCTTTCCAGCCAAATCAGAGGCTTTAGGAATTCCCTGTGGCTGTTTTCTCAGGCTCTCTTTAAACAGCTTGGAACACCTTCTGACTAATTGTCTAGTTATAGTAGCAGGTGCCAACCTGCAAAACCTCTGGAGACTTCTATGCATCTCCAAGTTACATCCAGGCAAGACATTTTGATCCATGATCCCCCAGGCTAAGTTTCAAACCTGTACTTAGAGAATTAATTTTTTGTCTTCCAAACATTTGGGTTAGTAAAGTAATACTGAAAATTTTATGATACCACATACACTTAGAACACAAAAAAGAAGATTACTTCTAATCATTGAGTTTTGTCCTTTTTTTTTTTCCCCTCAAAGAAAAGAAGTATCAGAATGTCTTTCAAGGATGCTTTTTATCCAACCTACCCTCTGTCATGGGAGAACGAAGGTTTCCTATGCTGACACGATGGTGCCATTGCTATCACCAAGATAACATTGTTGTCATTAAGCAGGAAAAAGATCATGGTTTCTGATGCAGAAGCAGTATTCTCAATACTGCACTTGGGGGGGAAAAATACAGTAAATATAAGAATAGTCATTTTTTTCAGACTAAATGTCCATCTGAACCTGGATCCTGAGTCAAACAGCAACCATAAGCCTCTGAGGGAAGGCTTTATCACAGCTCCATGAAGAATTCTCCTGTCTAACTGTTTCAGCTCATGTTACTCCCCAAACCTGATGTGATTTAGTTAAGATTTCTAAATACTTATTCAGGTATCTCTTTACACACGAAAATCTTGCATCTGCATCCTCTTTCAAGGAGTTTCATAGGTCTGTCTTCAATTTCCTGAGGAACTACCCCATTTTTTTTGAGCTGGTCTCCTATTAGGTTCACTAAGTTGGAAGGGATAGTAAACAACCTATATCTATCAACTGTCTTAATACTACTGCCAACATCTAGGCTATATCTTAAAAAATTTGTGGTGGAGAAGTCTAAATTACTCAGTCATTCCTTTCTCATTGATTCCTGTGTAATCAATCATCTCTGCTGCCTTTTTTGAATGCACTCTAGCTCAGTGATGCCCTCTTGATATTAAGGAAATGTATCCATAACTCAAAAGGGTGGATGAACCAGACATTTGTATGTTATCTTCCATTCTGGTCAACAACAGGAAGAGAGGGCAAAAAGCTAAGGCTTGAAGAATGGAAAGAACATATGAAGCAGGGTAGAGGTAAAAATAGAGCCACAGATCCCATTTTTCAGCCTAGTACTATAGGCACTGAAGCAAAGTGAGCAAGCCCCCCTTGCTTCCCAGCATTTTCATAATTCTGGAAAACACTCATGCAACAGTTCCTGAGTTTTTCTTGGAAAGAGAGCAAAAGATCTTTCCTCCTTCTGAAGAGAAGCTTAAATGCTTGGATAGCCCTAGATGTGATATTCGGATAAACATGATACTTCTTCCTATTTACTGAAGCACATGGTTTTGAAGCAAGGTGATTTTGTTACACAGGACTCTAAGCCCATGGGAAATTCACCTGTCTAATGAAAAAACAAATAATGTTATGGCAGCTCAGTCAACATGTCTCTGTTTCAATAAGCCAGGAATTTTGTTTTCCTAATGGAAGTCTTTGATGCTCAAAGCTTCGAAGTCTCATCGATAAGGAAAGTGCCCAGAGACAAGAAAAGGTCCAAGTAGTCAGGTTTAACAAGTCAAAAGAGAAAACAAATGCCATGTACCATCTTCCCTTGCATTATTACTTGTTTCTAAATCTACTCCAGACTACTGGAGGTAATTTACTCCAGTTTACTATTAAAAAACCCCAGCTTATCAAAGTCATCTAATTATATACACATGGACCAGTGACTTTCTCTTTGAGCTAAATCAACATGCAGATCCTCACAAAAGGACCGCAGAAGGAAGTTTCTTGTGATCTTAGATTCCTGTGGTGTGTGTTTGAACCTATTGGGCTGCATGACTTGTATATAAGCATACTGAACAACTTGTATTTAAAGATTGGACAAAGCCCTTTCATCCAGCCCATCAGTTCCTGTCACACACTGAGCAGGAGCGTGCACCTCATGATGAGTAACACACATGTATTTATGGGATCAGCAGTCAGCTGAGCATTCCAGGAATGTATGCCACAGAATTGTGTTAACAGACATTATTATGTCAACTCAATTTGAAGTTTCACAGAGGCTGTAGGGCATTAACAAAATATCTACTGTCTGCAAGCAAGGAACAAACCATTACCAGTCACTTACTCTGCAAGTACAAAATACACCCTGCTCCAGTCAGGCTAGTGAAGTAATCAGTATAGTATCACTTCTGTGACTCCCAGACACAGGATTATGCTTATTTAGGATAACTTTTAACCAAAATTCAAGCCACACATGTCATCATGTGGAATTGGAATAGGTTTAGAAAAAACTAGCTGACAGTACTATTTAAAATTCTGCCAGTAATCAAGAGAAAAAGTAGGACCATTAAGCATGAAAGTTACTGCAGGCCCACTTAAAGAACAATCATGGCTTTAGAAGCATTTATGAGAAACAGATGAGGGAAAAGGATTATGTATAGACAAACGTTTAAAGATAAGGCAAAGGGAAACAGAAGGCTAAATTATTGTGCTCATTCTCAGGAAATCCATGGCAGACCCAAGAAAGCAGCTAAAATTCTCTTTCCACTAGGCTTTTGCTCTAATAGGATATAAATTTTTAAAAAATACATTGTTTTATGAAGTGCATCAAATTTAACTATCCAGTACGTCCTGTAGAAGTAGTTTGTTAAACTGAAACACCTTGAAAGCTTACATGCTTTCATGATTTCCAGTAAGTTTCAGTACCTTTCTTACATTTAAATATACGATAACCATTACATAGTAAAAATAATAGGGACTTCAGCTTACTGTATTTAATGAAACACACACGTATTCTACACTAAAATTGTTGTTATAAGTAAAATAGGAGCTACCTACATTATTTAAGTTCATTGAACACTCTTTCCCATTACTTAAAACATGACTAAACCAACTGTTCTGGTTGAAAGTTTCCAGGCTCATTTTCTGCTTCAGATTGATTTTTTGTTTTAGTTAAATGGAAAGGAAGATGTAAGATTCCAGCCAAAACAGTCCAATCGTTACTAAAAACTACAGCAGAAGAAAATGAGACTTATTATTCATTTTAAGAACAGTTTACTTACCTTCTTCCAAGAAAGAGAGAACATTCTTAAGGGAGCAGCAAACCTGACACAGAAGGAGAATAACTCTTTATTATAGGTCTTTTATTCATCCTCTAGAAGTTCACCAAATTTGGCCATGTTGCAGTCATTTGGAAATTCAAAGTTAACATAAGCTCAAAAGAGATCTGTTAAATTTTTCCAAATCAGCTTCTAAAGACTCACTCTCTGCTAGGTATTTTCCAGGTGAGGGCACATGAATGCACTGCTGCTGAGGGAGTAAGCTTTAATCACCTCACCTGAAAGCTCTGGATCTTTGGCAACCACTTTGCTGCACCTCAGAACCTGGTTTGATTGCTGAGTTAAACTTGCTGTAAATACAGAGGAATGAAAACTGAGACAAAGCAACGAAGACAAAGGAATTGAGACTACAGAGGAAAACAACACCTGGATATCAGGATGCAAATACAGAAACTAATCAGACCAGGAATGGCTCAATAAAAAGGCTCTGATTAAGACAGAGAAGACTGGGAATAGTAGCTGTTGGAGAAAACTAAATGAATTCAAGATGAAGGGAATCTGGAATTTCCTAGATAAATAAACTGAGGCATAGTAGTAATTCCCAGGCATGGTCATTCATGTTCAGTAAATATTAATTCAAACTGTAACTAGTAGAGATAAAGACACTCAGAATGAGCAAGGAACATCTATTTTAAAAGGAAACAGAAAATTCTTTAATTGTTTAAACTAGTGAAAGGTTATTTTACTGGATACATCTGTAAATACTTTGATATTAAGAGCTATTAAAGCTATAGGACAAATTGAAATGTGAGTGTATAACCAGCTTGTAGGTATAAATTATTCACTACTGACTGTTGGAAAGAAGAAATCCTGGAATAGCCTTACAAATTGATTAGACAGGAAATAAAGCAATGTATATATAACATAAGGTTTTGATAACTGCAGATTGCCATAAAAGACTCTGAAGGCATTTTCCAGGAGGGGGAAAAAAAAGGAGGCATCTCAGAATGCACAGGAATAATACTTGAAATGAGCAGAAGGTGAAGGTGGAGTGGTTAGTGACTTTGCCTAACTGGCGTGGCAGAGTTATATGCTACTAATTGCAGTTTGAAAGTGTATTCATGAAGATAGAGAATGGTGACAGCAGTCAGGGAAGAGCAAGGTGGATGCTCATAACCTCTGGAGGAAGCACTGTGGCATGCAGAGATGGGAAGTGCTTTTAAGCAGGTAATATGACAAGAAAAAATCTGGAATTCTGTGCTGGATTATACTGGCTGTAGAGCTGGTCATCCTCCTCCAGAATTAAGGCATGAAGGCAAAGCAGAAGAAAAATAAGAGAAGCATGTAGCACCTGTAGAATTTTTCTGGGAAATTTCTAGGGGAAAGGCAAGAAAGTGGCATCTAACTCAGACACAGTTCAATTCTGCTAAAGAGTAAAACAACAACAGTAGTTGCTGAAGTCCTCCTTTGAAACCAGATCTGGCTGATGCTCTTAAAATCCAAAATCAAGTACTGAATTAAAGTATAGTGAAAATAAAAATTTAAATTTGTATAAATATGTATTAAAGGATAAATCTTCCAAATGTCTCAGAAATCAAGCATCCTTTTATTGAGATAGTTAAAGGTGCAGTTTTTAACTGCCCAGTGAACAAACAGCATCCACTAGAGAGGTTAGTACTTTCTGTTGATGTTAAAATTCATTAATAAATATAGTTTGATCGATCTAGTTCCGTTTTTCACATTTTATATCTAGTCTGACTCCACCATGTTTCTTTGTGTACGTGCACATATATATAGACACGTATATATATGTATTTGTTTTACCACTAAGAACTGGGAATGACTCCAATTTGAAACAAATGAAATTGTTTTTATTCCAGAATTACGATAAGGAAATAACTTAAGCCTAACAGCAACTGATTTAGATAGCAGCTTTATCTTCTGAATGGATGAAGGATATGGGAGTGGTTAAGAAGTGAGTAAATGTGAACTCCTGAAATCCACAAACGCATTCCCCTCCAGCTTTCCATTATCACAAAAGCCTAAAACTTAACTCTTTTTGTCTCCCATTCAGAACAGTTAATTGAAACCTGGAGCATACCAGGTTTCTCTGCTTTCCTCCAGTCTTTTGTTCTGTGTGTCACTTGTTAAGACCAGAGACTTGAAAATGCCGATGGTATTTTACAACACATAAAACCACGGAGTTGTCTCCTCTATAGAGCACTTAAAATCTCTTCGGAGCAAACAGGATTCTTATTTCACCTAAGAACACCAGTGATCAAGAAATCAGCAATGCAGAACAGGACAGACTTTGGATGCAAACTTTGAAAAGGGAGACAGCTGTTGAGCAAATAGTGGAAATAAAAATGAAACTGCAAAATGGTGTGGGAAAAGCAGGTGAAGAGCAATGATCTGACGGAGTAGAGGAAGAACTGAGGACAAGAGGGACAGTGGAGACAGGGGCAGCAGAGGTGCAGGCAAAGAAATAACTGAGATGAGCCTTCAGAATGGGAACAAGGTTTAGTGAAAGAGCATACATGCAACTAGCAAAGGGCTGCAAGTGAGTTGTGGAAATGTGTCAGTGGGAACAGACTGGTGAAATGTAATCCTTATTCCAAGGGTATTTGGCAGGAAGCAGTCAGAATTACACATCTACATTTCCCTTTTAAATTACCGGCACTGTTGGTTCAAAACTCAACCCAGCCTAGAGGAAATGCTAAACACCTTTCCTTTGACTGTATATACAGCTTGGTGGCCTCCTCTGGACTCTCTCCACCAGGTCCATGTCCTTCCTGGAAGGAAGCGGCACTGCAGGTGGGGTCTTGCACGACTGAAGTCCATTCAACACAACATATCCTTCCTGTGACACCTGGCAGTGACTGCTTTTTGGGTACAGGTGACCATCAGGAGGCAATGACCTAGAATGTTTCAAATAGTCCTTCTCCTGTTCTTGTTTTTTTATGACACAGGAGCAGCCTCACTGGCTTCTACGATCCTAAAAAGAGAGAAGTAGCTTCTTGGGAAGTTCCCTCTCTGAGAGAACTTGCTGAGTCTTTCTCAACACAGACTCTGGAAAGAATGATTTGTTCCTCCTTTGTTTCAGTTTTGGAACCCTTTCTGAGTAGGAATTTCTACATCAAATACTAATTTTCTTCTAGTAGAGGCAGGTTGTCTTGTAATACAAATTGAAGTCTACACTGCAGAATATTTTTTAACACTAGAAACTGAAAACAAAAACTAAACAAGAGAAATGCCATGTGCTTCACTGTCAGCACAAGTGAAAGTCCCACAGTCTCACAGTTGTGATTTGGCCATCAGATTCATGCGCAGTATAAGATCCAAAAGGAGGCAAAAAAAACCGCAACAAACCCACAATACTTTTTTTAATCCTCATAAATTTTAAGATACACTACTAATCCTTTAAAGGGACTTGACTCTCAAATGACTGGGGAGTCAGAAATGAGGAGATGGGCCATCATGATGATTCATAGATACCTGTCCCCTGAGAAGAGCTGTTTTCTGTCCTTGATGCACTTCTTTGGATTTGCTTTTAGGCAGGCAGGGAGAACTGTGTTAGTTTACATCCTGTCTAATCAAGAACTTCTTTCTGCAGGTACAGCAATTACTTAGACTGTGTAGGGCCCGAAAGCATCTTTCTTTCTTAGCTTTCCATTTTTAATCATTAGCAATCAGCATCAGCAGGTCATTAGCAATCCAGTCAATATTCATTCAAGTTTTTTGCCAATTGTTTGGTTGCAATTAAGTGATGTTTTGAGGGGTTTTTTTTCTATACAGTTTTGGTGCAGATAATTGTGTCCCATGACCTACCCTACCTCTTCAACAATAAGGATGCACAGCAGGGTTGCTCTGACTAATGTATTCAATGGATCTTCATGGATCCTGCACAGAAATTGGCTGGAGAGTAGGCAGAAGAGAGTATAGAACAGGCAGGAGAAGTTTGGATATGATTACAACTTACGTGGGTGGCCAATCTTCTAGAGAAAGCCAAGCTCAACTCCCAGAACTGAACAAGATCAGGCTTTAGGGAATTTAACATTTAGCCTTTGCACAGTCTCCAAGAATCAGTCAGAAAAAGATGCTGAGCTTTGCCTGAGTTCTTCTGTTTCACTCTAGAAAGATTTCTCAGCGTTTAAACACCCAATATAAATTTGAACAGAAGAAGCATAGGCAAAGAGCCCCTGCAAGTGTAGCTACAGAGACCTCCAGCGTGAAAGCTGAATTTACAGTCTCTAAAAATGAGTTGTTCCTTAATAAACAGCTTATGGAAGGGATCAGACAGAGGCAACCCTGAACTGCTCTGACTATTGGCAAGTTCACAGCACACTAAATGTTAAGTCAAAGGAAACACAACAATGTTATCTAAAACACACAAAGGGCATGAACTGATATGAATATTGGCAAATAGACTGTATAAATAATCTTCAGAAGATGTTATTAAAAGCCAACACTTCTATGCAGCCAATGAAGAGGGAGATATGGTGTTGTTTGCCATTCCCTTTCAATTGGACTATAATGGAAACTACTTATTTCCCTACTCTTTCCCTCGACATCAATAACAGAGGTTTCACCAGGGCAAAATAG
This sequence comes from Cephalopterus ornatus, assembly GCA_013396775.1. Lineage (NCBI taxonomy): Eukaryota > Metazoa > Chordata > Aves > Passeriformes > Cotingidae > Cephalopterus > Cephalopterus ornatus. Next base: position 37,894 of record VZRE01007347.1, on the reverse strand, counting down.
CTTACAACTGATGCTGGTGTAACACTGTAATGCTCATTGTGTAGCTGAGCCCACACACCGGAGTGCTAATAAGTATTACCTGTCCCACAACCCAGCATGAATGGCAAGAGTAAATGAGCAGCAACCTGCCCAGTACTTCCCAGGCTGCTGGAAGCAGCTGCACTTCCCATTTTCTGGTGAGGTTTTTCTTGGGTGCTCGCTCTACCTTGCCTTTGGAAAGGGGTATTCTGACACTAACATCCTGTTTTGCCTCACTTTTGTCTTCTTGCCATTAGAGCAAAAAAAATAGAGGTAGAGACATTTTTGTTCCAAAGACTTAGCAGAATTTTATGACATCTTCTCCAGCAGCCGTACCAAGAGAAGAGATTCAGTTCTTTGCCACCACTTCTGGAAAACAGCAATGAAGCAATGCAAACTGTTCCCCAGTTTCCCTTGTCTTTAATGTACTTTCTATGAAACTTGGCTCCCCAAGCTTCGGGTCACATTTACATAAGATATAAAGCCCTGGCATTAATTATCATTTCATAAGTAGCTCTCAGAGCCATTGACTAGACAAAAACGGATGTACAAGTCCCAAGAGAAAAGAGAATGTTTCCAGGAATTGGAAACAATTCTTATTCAAAGTCTGATATGGGAGGCTAGTTCTGTTCATTGCCATTCATCCTCTGGAGCAAATATAGTGAGCATTTCTCTATTCTGACAGTGGCACAAACAAGTGCGAATGGATTGACATTAGAAGAGCTACTTCAGGTGTAAGATTCAAATCAAATCCAGTCTATGCTCTCAAAGTATCATGAAGTTCTCCTAGCCTAGAACATAAATACAGGGTATCAATTATCACCTGTGACATGAACTTTAACAATGAGTATTTGCATAAATGCAGTTCTCCCATTTTATGACTGACACAGAGCAACAGTACAGCCAACAGTAAGAGATTAATTTCCTCTTCTTTCACCCAGCAGTCAATTGCCATAGGAAGAAAACCCACTACATCTAAGAGGGCCATGCAGAGAAGTAAAAGTGTTGGTTTGTGCGGTGGTGTTTTTTTAAACAAGCTAAACCAAAATGCAATTGCTGTTCTGTTCATGGATTTTTATTAATTAACTGCTGCTGATGCTGCTGGCACCTTGCTTCTGTTATTGAGATGAGTCCTTCCAGCTTCCAACTGTGCTGGTGTTTTCTCTTGGGAAGGAATATGGTCTGTAAGAGTTCCATTAGCCTAAAAGAGAAACATCTGCTTGGAGTATGGAGCAATCTATTGGCCAAGCTTAGCAGTAGGTTAACTCAGCTGGTCAACTCTGCCCTATCTTGCGTGCGTCACAGAGACCAAAATGAACTAACATTTACTGGTTTTTAGTGAATTCCTAAAAGGAGATATGATTCAGATTAAAAAGATGATTATGCTGGCCATTTTTCTTTATTTTAGCTTTGAGTTACAAGAGTGTGTTTTCCAGAAAGACAATACTGTTGAAATATGAAGAAGGAACAGGCAAGTTGTTATTGCCCTTTTTTTACTGGATGTGGAATTCTAAATGACTGCATCCAAACCAGGCTAGAAAATTACCAGGATGGGACTACTTGAATGCTATTTTGGCTCTGAAGCATGTCGGTGGCCACTAGTTGTAGCACTGAAAACTAACGTTGCCAGTAAATCAAGAAAATCCTGTTCATGTAATTTGGAATTGCCTGCACATCATGAGGCGCTTAATAGGTTCTGTTCCACATAAAAAAAAACGTATGGCACAGTCTCTGCTTCCTATGAAACATTAGTCAGACTTAAATGTGTTTTTTCAAGGAGATCCTTTCTAACTTATGGGTAGAGGTAGCTCTTAAAGTATGAGCTACGTAGATCCACAATTTTTAATTCCATAATTCATAATTCACAAATGTGTCATTCAATTTTATAACAGTGAAACTCACTAAAAAAACCCAGCTGTTCCGAAAAAAGGTTCAATTCATTTCTCTGTTACACTGCTTTAACTCCACCAGTTACATCACTGTGTACAACCCTGGCCGGTAAATCTGATGTTACCTCCTTAATTTAGGTTGTTTTAACAGAACTAATTGGCAAATCTTAAAAATTCTGGTTATGTCTGTGGCGCATTGATAATGTAGGGTTGTTTTAATAAGGATAAAAAGGAGTAGAGAGAGAAAAATATTCTTGTATCTGCAAGTCTGCTCTGCAGTGGTTATCTGTATGGTTAATGCTGCAGCCCATACAGAGGCATATTTGTTTTGCTACATATGTATGCTTTTATAGGGTGTTTTGGGATCCATTGGTATGGAAAAAATATTACTACCTGCATGGCTTTTTTCCAAAACTTACAGGAGAAAGAAATTTCTTGTGGAGAGCAAATGTGAATTTCCACATCCCACCATCAAAATCCTGACTTTGTTTATGTAGAGCTCCAAGGATTTTCTCACTGCTTCCTCCCTGTAGATATTACAGCAGCATGTTATCTCAGGCCTGCCACGCACAACTTTCACACCCAAATCAGTCTTCCCTAATTCTGTGTCAAAGGATACAAAGAACATAGTACTAAAAACAAGTCCCCTCTTCTTTTCACCCTGTAAACATTACAGGCCCACTAGGAACAGCAATGGGAGCATAATAAACTAGGAATGCAAACACACATTTTACAGAAGAAAGTTTTATACGTAGAAAATGCAATCCAAATAACCTGTTATAAAAAGACACTTTGTGAGTCAATCCAGTAAAGACAAGAAAAACTCTCTGGTGGAAGGAAAGACTAGCACTTGCATTCATATTTTTTCTTGTTGTTAGTAGTGTCAGGAAGAAAAAGTACCACTTTAACAATGTTTTTAAGATTAATATTATTCTAATTTTCTTACATATTGCCTCTAGCAGATTGAGAGTTTGTAACACCCTCACCATCTGCTCTAAATTCAATACTTGGATGGCTTGATGCCAAACCCTCAAAGAGCTATCAGTTTGTATGTCAGTCTATGAGATTTGCTTTATAATTTTCAATTTCAGAACTTCACTTAAAGCTGTTTGAGATTATATTTCAGGTTCCAGTGCATTTGCTCAGGCTTGTCAGCATCATATTAAATATGTGTTAGACCCAATCTTTTCATTTGATTCTATCTCTCCTTCAAACATTTTTCTTTCTTTTATTTTGTAAAGGACACAGATGGTTCCAATTATTATCTCCTTTAGTTTATCTTAATAAAGCCAGCATACTGCTGTTGAGGAGTTTGCTAAAAAAGCTATTCTATCACTGTGAGGCCCTTGTCCATCTCTTAACACTCTTGAAGCTTCAAACTATGTCATTGCTGTATCGGATGATAACCATCCTTCCATTTTTCCCTACATTTGTGAATCAAGGCACAAACTCCAGAAGACAGAACATAGCTCTGTTCTTCTGCTTGTATCAGACTAGTATTAAGTCTAAAAAGGATAACTCCAAGTTAAGCATGGAAAAAACCAAAACAAACCAAAAGAAAACCCTACACAAGAACTAACATGTTTTATAAAAGAATAATGATTTTTGCAAGCATTATCTTGGTAAAAGGAGATATATTGTACTATTCAGGTGGAAGAAACTACTGCTGTTCTGTAACATGGGTAACCCTGAAAACGTTTGAAAGCAAAATTTTCATTGACTAATGTGGTATTTGACTTTGGGTTTTGGTTGCCTTTTCTTTTTTCTCTTCTTGTACAACTCAGTGCAACCCATCTTATCCACTGGAAGTCAAAGACACTCTCACAGATTACAATAAAAAATGTTTTATCTCTGTAGAGACACCTAATAGTTTTTGCTCAGCATGCACATGAGCAAGTTCTGGCTGACAATTCAGTTATTGTCTGAGTGAAAAGTGAGTGAACGATTCTGTCACATTCAGTTTGGTTTATTGTTTTAATTTATTTTTTTAAAACTCTTGAGAATCATGAACAGGACATCAAAAGCTAATTCGTAAAAACCTCAAGGCCCCAAGAACTGTGTCAGCTAGAGCAGTTTTCATTCCTACCATCAGGCTTTCTATTCGTACTTTTGACTGTGTTTTTTCTAGACTGGATAAGGCATTATCCCTATTTTATGCAGAGGTGGAGTGCTGTGAGGAGATTTGCCCAAGTCCTCACAGAAAACTATCTTCAGGACTGAGAACACAGGTGGTAAAACTCAATTTTTCTCCAAGAAACATTTCTCTGCTGTTAATAAAGTTTTGACAATTGGCATCGTTCACCAGTCTTGATTTCATTTCCTGCTGGAAAAGCACTAGCAAAAGTTCTTGGAAAATTAATAAACCCATAAATTAAACAATCTCCCGAAAAACAAACTGATAAAAAACTAGGAAGATTAATGAAGCATGAATTTTCAGGAGGGGGGAAAAAAATTCTGAGAACAGTAGGTACTTTTTGGTTTTGCGGCAAATTGTTTATAACCAGAAGTGGATCTCATAGAATATTATTATTGGATGCTGCCCTCACACAGGATGACCTGCTTTGGCAGGCAGGTCTATGCAGCTGCCAGAAAGTGTCAGCTCAGCGTGGATGGTAGAAAACATGAGCGTGGGAAGAGCGTGGAGCTGCTCAAGTACTCCCAGAGACATGTGCCACCTACACTGAAGTGAAATCAGACCAGTTCTTTGTGAAGCACCCAGATCCAAGCAAGCTTGGGAATGCTGTGGCATGCTGGAGTCACCTTGATGGCAAAGGTCAAAAGAGCCACAGAAGACAGCAGGATGGTTTGGAGCACTTGAGCAGCAGCATGATCTGGTCTGTCTAGGAAACCACCCTGAAGCAGTTCGTAAAAGCACAAGGCACACTTCACTTGGGATAACATTTGGAGTGTGGGTGGCATTCCCCACTGAATTTTTTCACAGGTGATGCTGCATTAAGCTGTTTGTTTTAAAGAGCATAGTTAGACAAAAAAACCCAAAATGAAATAGTTTTAGATGTAGGTGAATTCTTACATTGCTGGCACCAAAGGTAATCAACTTTCTTTTCTGTAAGGGTAAGGTCTGGCACCTAGATATCTTGCACATAAATGGAACATAAAATGTACAGCCTGTCAAGTCCCAGGCTGTTTCTTGACAAGAAAATCTTCACGAAAAATACCATTTTTAAAAGGTGCATTCAGATACAAAAATTTAAATGATTATCCAAGTATCCAAAGGACTGAGTGTTTTTAAAGGTCAGACCACTTATCATGTTTCTAATTCTAGTGCCTTAAATTTTATACATTTTTGCAATATCTTATGATTTCCTTCTGCACTAAAACTGCTGAAATTTTAAAAAGATATAGCTTTTCACTTTCAACTACACCTCACAAACTGGTGCATAAACATTATACAAATGCACACTGCACAAACACAATCAGGCAGGATACTCCCAAAATAAAACTGTTACTTCCTGATCATAAAATAACACAAAAGTCAAAGAATAAATGTAAAACATGGACTACGTAGTGATAATGACAACATTGCTCACTCTCATGTTGATTACAATTTTGATCTCATGAGAAGTCTCATGAATTCAAATCATTTTAGTTAGTTGTGGGGCAAAATATATTTGTGTGACTCACAGAGGCAGTATTTGGCCCCGAGGATCTGAGGCAAAATGCACAGAAGTCAGTGGAAAGATCACAGTTGACTTTAATGGGCTTTGGCCTGGGTCCATGGTGTGAGGCACACTCACCCCCATCAGCCAGCTCCAGTCAGCTTTGCAAAGACTCTTTGTCTTTGGAGGAGCTGTACACCTATGTCTCAAAACCACTCTTGACTAATACAAAATATGAAGGACTTACTGAAACGCAAGCCAAGAAGATACACACTCCCCCCACACTCGAAGAGGTTTTAATTCTTCAGCTACCCAGTGTCTGAGGAGACCTGCAAGGTTTCCAAGGGATAACAGCCACCAGTAGCACAGTAAACATGTTTTACTCCAGCAGTTCTGTGTGACGCATGAAACTTCCCTTTTAACAGGTGTCCCCTGAAAACCAAGGAGTTCTTTTGATGTTTATTGACGGTCGGTCCAGCTTCCAGATGAAAATATGGTTGTTAGGATTAATAAGTTTACTCTGCCATAAATCTCCAGGTTAGAGGTGAGAGAATGAAATGGCAAACAAATACCGAAAAGGTCAAAAGCCCAAACGTCTGAAACATATGTATCACTTACCTCTGGATTCACATGGTCAACATTTCAGAGTAACAGTGTTACTGATGTTAATATTTAGCACAAAACTGGTCTTTCAGTTTTCCTCTGTTGTAGCAATAATTCTGTGAGAAGTCACCTATGGAATTGGCACTACAGGTATTTTTGGTTTCTTTAGTTTTCTTACCGTTCACTTTTTAAAAAACACAATTACTTTTCACAAGCATGATTATGTATTGCTCTGAGTCTGGGGATTTGTTTTCCTGGGGAACAGGAACATCTACGAAGTACTTAATTAAACAAATCAGATGGTAACATATGATAAAAAATACAAAAACAGAGTGGGCAATCAGTCAAGAAAATGTGCACAATAGATTTCCTTGAAAGGAAAGTGATACTGGTATCAGTTCTAGTCGAAATCTCTGTAAGAAGGCAATTAAAAGCTGGCTCAGGTATCTTATGAGGAACTTAATCTGTATTCTATATTCCACTATGAATTTTATTTGGGAGAGGGATCACATCTCAGAAAGGTACTCTTGACAGAATTCTTCAGATTTTCCTTCCCATTTGCCTCTGCACAATATTGTTCAAATTCTTCATGTAACGAACCTTTGTCCTGCTGTGTGAAGAAAAACAGTAGAGCAGAAAAGGGAAGCTTCTCTTTATAACGGCTCTGTCACAGACAAATCTACATTTTACAGTCTCATATTTAATAGTTAACACTTGTATCTTGGTGTTTTCCCACACAACAGATTACGAAGCAACCCAAAAACCTGAGCTGAAAGAAAGCAATTAGTAATTTGCTTAATCTAGGCTGTCAGCCATCTATCCAGGTACTTAGTGTGCCATGTTGCAGCACCCCACAAAGTACTACATTAATATGTAGTCTTTCAACACCTCTGTTCAGGAGTGGGCTCATTTTCTAAGCACAGGTGCAATCCAAGGAAAAGCAAATTGCTCACACTGAGTCAAGAAAAACTTGTCAAAGGTGAAAATTGAGCACAGGTCTCCAAGCCTGAGGTGTGGTGCCTTGATGATCCCCTCTTTATGGACATTTTTCTCAAACACATCCCTTTCCACATGTCAACAGGAAGGATTCTGCAATATTCAAAAAACAAACAAAAAACCAGATTTGAAAACAAACATCTGCAGCCCCTCACCAGTAAGTTCACAATGAGGATTAGCACTACTCCATACTAATGTATGGTTATAATATCTTTTTTCTTCTCAGTCCCAAGTGCTACCATCATGAATTATGTGTCTGGTTAATCACAGTTTGGGAATTTCTGTTCAGGAATGCCTTTCCCTTCCCCTATTCCCATCCCCTTCAAAAGTACAAGAAATCCAAATTGAAAGAAGATCTTTCTTGGATTTCAAGCAACACATCTTTGGACGGAGCACACCTCTCCCTCGTGAAGCCCTACAACTATTCTAGGCTCCTTGTGTGACTGATAGTGAGAGACGGAGAAATTAACCCCAGCCCTAACACACATCTTCAAAATCATATGTGTAAATTGCCCATGATAGGTTTTTGTTTGTTTGGTGGTTTTTTTCCCTCTGGTCTCTTGACAAAGTTGAAAACATGGTAAAATCTTACTTTTTTCTTTTATCAGCTAAAACTGATACAGCCAGGACACATTACCGGAACTGATCTCCCATAAATCATGTCAGAAGGGATGGGCTCTTCTGTATCCTGTCAGGATAATACCACCATGTGTTCAAAGGTGACAGAATAATGAGAGTTCATTAATAGTCACAATTTTGTTAAAGACCTCAATTTTTCTTATCCAGTACCAGATTCTATAAACGTTTACTGGTGCATCTTATCAGGTAACGTTTCATTCTGCTAGCATGTTAGGTGCTAAACTTATTTAGTTTTATAGAATGTGAATGACAAACCACCTAGCAGATTACATGTAGCTGTAACTATTTTAAATTAACTGATTGATTGTAGGTCTTCATGTTTTCCTGCATCAGTTTGAAAATAACTTCTCTGTTTAATACATCATCATGAGAATTGGCTATCTAGTTCTTAACCCCCTCTTTTCTCAGAATATTGTTTTTCAAGAATACAGAACAAACCATCTCCATTTTCTATAACTTTCCTAAAAATTCAAATGACTTGAGGTTCTCTCGTCTTAAAATTGACAGACCTGAATTTAATTTTAGAGTTGGTTTTGGCCTGGTGATGACAGTTATGTTCACTGGGAACCACTGTACCTTTTTAAGTATTATTTTTCTTTTTTTAACAACACCAGGTTGTTTTTATTAAATTCTAAAATTGCACAATACATAAATAACAAGTTTTTATTTCTGTCTATAATTTCAAAGGAACAGAAAGGGAGTATAATATGCCTTACTGCACTAAAAATTGTGTCTTTCAAAGTTTTCACAGACTCTCCTGCTGAAAATACGGTGCCTTACTTTTTAAAATATTGCAGATATTTCAGCCCAGAAATAAACAGAGAGAAAAGAGACACTAAAGAATCTTTTGCTGATGAAGACCATTCTAAGCATTTCAGGATACTTAAGCAGATAATTTCTATTTCTCACAGCAGCTCTTTGTCACATTTTCCCTATCCCTGGGCTTTGGTACACTGAGAAATGCAAGTATAACTAGGCATGCAACTGCACGAAAATGAACAAAATTTAGATGTTGCAACTTAGCTACCATTTGGGCAGCTAATTTAATGCTTGTATGAAGCCTGGGTTCACAATAAATTTACACAGGGAACAGTTTTATTATTCCATCTTACCTTAAGCTCAAAACCTGATACCATATGTCAGCAAGATGAAAACAAGACGTTGGAGGTTTTTTTAAAACACAAGATTGCAATGGGCCTGCTGGTGTCTCTCTTTCTCTCTCTGCAATTACAGGCAAACACACACATAATCCCTTTCACAAACAGAAATTTATGAAGCCCTATGTTAATTAAACAAAGACCTGTGCCCTATCAGATGAGTATTTGTGGTGTTCCTATTGGAAAGCTATTCCATTACATATATCTTCTCATCGCTACACATTGTCTTTTAGATTCTCATTATGGGCAATGGGCAATTTATTTCTGTTACATTTTATGCTAACACTGCAACCTCTGGGTTAACAACTTTTCCTGGACAGACATCCCCAGCTACCAGACCCAGCTCTAGTCCCACCAAATTCTGCCTTGGACTCAAAGTATCTGTGTTGTGGAAAGTTTTATTGAAACTGGAATAACATTTCAGAAAAAAAAAAAAAAGGAGTTGTGGTTCTGATGAAGTGCCCCTTTCCAACACACATATAAACCATTTCAACAAATAATTCCCAACCACATTTATTACATAACTGAATTTTTAAAGGTACCTCAGAGAATAAGTGAAATAGAGTCCAGTTACGTTTTCTGAGAGATATCCTAGCTTCCTGATTTTACTGTGGTTATATTCCTGAGTAGTATGCAGCATTCTATGGGCTATGGTTTGCTGAGCATTTTTGATTACACTATTATTTTTAGCCAGTCCATATGAACAAGTTCAAACAGTGCTGCCATATTTTGATTAAAGTAGACTTTGCTCCCTAAACGAGACTTAGCTCCCTAAGGGGCAGGGAAACAGTGGGACCTGACAAATACATGCATTAAGAAAATAAAGATTAGTTATGCAACTAAAATATAACTTTTTTTTTAATTATTATTATTATTTTTATTTTTTTTTGTTTAGGAAGAGCCAGAAAATAGTGAAGACCCCATTAACTTTACACACTAGCTTTAACCAGACACTAGATTGGCTCTAGTGCTGTATTTTCCCTCACGTCACTTTGAGTCATCAAGTAAAAAAATGACAGTATCATGGCAATACTCCCACCTGGGAGACTGAATTGGCTGCCCAGAGAGAAAAAAACCTGCTCCTTTTCCAGATCTGCTCACAATTCCTTTTCTCAAGCCCAAGAGTGGCGAGTGGGAAGAACTGGGACCCCACGAGGGTAGGACTAGGTCCCAAAAGCACAGTCCAGCCCCTAAAGGCCTGGTTACTAGAGTTCTAGAGAAGTGATGATTAATTTCTGTGGAAGTTTCTATGTCTTTAAGGGCTGAGGATTATTTCCCCTTTGCTAAAGGTCAGCGTTTTCACAACCTGTTCGCAATGACCTGCATTTAGTGCTGTGAGCAAGCGTAGCTCAAGTGCACCACAAGAGCAAACAGCAGTAGATACTCAGTGTGAACACTTCACTGAGACAGCAAGAAGCTTTCAACTAAACAGTTACAAAGGTCTTAGCCAGTAATTGCCCCGTAAACAAGATTACACTGTGATCAGGCAACGTCAAAATTGGGAGGAAGTTTGTTTTTGCAAGCTGTTGAATGTGATAGGGTGTTTTTCTTTAAATCATAAATCTGCTGACTTTTGTGGAAGCTTTTGGAAACTATGAAACATGCAATTGTTTCAGTGAGGGGTTTGCTGAAAAATGTCTGATGGTTATCTTTAAATTATTAGTTTAACTAAACAAGAGAAGTTGAATAGCTGTTGGATAGATATTTTGCAGGGAAATACCTGGTTGTGTCTGCATCATCCATTACAGTTCTCAGCTCTCCTCAAAGCACAATAAAAAAAGCTGCTCTGGGCATCATTGGTTAATAGTGAGGGATTTAAATGCAGTAAAAAACATACTACGAGGAATCTCTGCAAGTACAGAGTTAAAATAAACCCCTGGCCTGGTCCAAAACCCATGCAGTGAATGATGGCTTTGGCTTATCACTAGACAAGCAATTTAGTGCTTCTCTCTGACTCCCAGCATCCCTTAAATGGTGACTGCAAGACCACAAGTGTCTTGAGATTTTCATTGTTTAATTGCAGTCTTATATAAAGGAAAAGTGAATTCAGACTAGAGGAGAAAGGGGCAGAGGATCCAAAGGACATGTATGACTTTTTTTCCCCTGCATATTATAGGATTTCTCTTCAGTGTTGCTGCTGGGATCAATTTTTTTTCCTCAGGGATAAAATTCACATCATCAGTGAATGAAAACAATACAGCCTCTCAAATCTACATAAGTCCAAAGGGTTAAATTTTATCTTCACTTTCAATTATTCCTATTATCAATTAAGCCAAAGAAATAACAATCACTAACCTACCCTTATCTGACATTAGCATGTACCCAGACTAATGTGCTTTATAAGCACGAGCTTTTGGCTCACAGATGCTGCGGAAAAGGCAAGCTGTATTTATGCTCCTTTTACTGACAGAGAAGCTAAAGCAAAAGGGAAATTGTGCACCTGCTGATAATCCTCCCAAACTCCAAAGAAACATTATCAGAGATCTCGGAAGGGAAGGACAGCTGGAAGGGGAAAGACAGTAAAGGTAAGACAGTGGGTTTTAATACACCCCCCTGAAAGTGTGCAAAGGACTCTGAGATAAGCAGAGAAAGATATGTCATAAAAGATTATTTCTGGAGTTTTTTTCCAGAGAGCAGTCAGTTTGGGAAATCGCACTTTGTTCTTTTCGGAAAAAAAAAATCATACTCGGTTCTGATTAAAGAAAATGAGTGGAAATTTGAATTCTGCTTCAGAGTTTCCCCTTTTCTATGGAGAGGATGAGAAATTCATCAGAACAGATGAGAAAACTCATTAGGTTGAGCGTGCCCATGGCAGTTTCTATAGGAAACAGCCGGCAAGGGAGCTCAGAATTGTTATCGTGTCTGATCAATGTGAAGCCTCCAGTCCAGCTGCAGCAGGGTCATATGAGGAGCCTGGCGGTATCAGCCCAGGACAAGAACTGAATGGATGCCTCAGGATCTGCAGTGGCAGGCTTTTGCCTGTTTGGTCATCGCACCTATAGCATTCAGTTACACCTAAATACGGGTGGAAAAGATCATTCTCAAGACAAATAATCTGCTGTTTCTCAGACAACTCTTCCTGTCAGTTATAAACTGAAATAAAATATTATCTCTAGTATTTTCTAATACTATTCCCAACTGCCTTTTTATGAGCTTTGGTTTAAACTCTATTATTTTTGGTGTAGGCCAGCAATAAATTTAATTTAAATGCATATTCAACCAATAATTTTATGATGTGACCAAAACAATATATTGGAATTAGTTAAACTAGTTCCCGCGAAGTGACCTAAAACTTGGTCCAGGATTTGTAATTTCTATAAATTGGTAGTGGCAAGAGTCAGATGAAAAATATGAAACAATTGAATGCTTTTGTTAAAAACATTTAACACTATATTTTTCATTTCTATTAAACAATCATGGCTATAAATTTTCTGCGGGAGGCATTATTTCCCACACAGTCCAGAAATTACCTCTGGGACTTCATTTTACTCCAGACAAAGCATGAATTCTTTTGCAGTGTATGTGAATATCTGTGTGTGAGTGCTGTTTATAATGTAAGTGATTATTTAGCCTCCTGCAGTTTACAAAAAATAGAAGGAAGTTCTCTTTACTTCACTACAATGGCAATGGCAGCTTTCTGAATTAGACAAGTAAACCTATTTACAATTTGAAATAGGGCTGGCATTTCATTAACTATTTTTGTCAGAGCAGGACTAGGAATATTTGGGGGGGGAGGGAAGGTGATACGTCATGTAAGTGTCTTAATAACGAAATAAAATTAGCCTAAATGGTAAATATATTATTCCTATTGCTTGATAATGGACATATCCCTATGCTATTGGCTTTATTCATTGTGATGGCTGTGAATTTCAGTATTGGTGCTACAGGTATAAAATGTAAGCCGTCATAAGGAGATAAACAACAAATTGTTTAGTTTTTACTGCCTCTTATTCACTGCCACTTCTGGCAAAGCTCCTTCTTAGAAAACGGGATTACTGTGCTAAACCCAGGGCGTGGGTCACAGGGTTCAGTTTCTGGCTCTGTCACAAGGTTAATCGGTGACTTCAGTGTGTTTATCATAACTCCATTAGTAAAACGGTGACATTAACATTTCTACCCTTGCTTCTCTTTTCTGTTTAGATTGCCAGCTCTTCCCGGCACAGTGTCCCAGAGAAATGACCTCTGTTAACATACCTAGAATTTCTTTTAAAAGCTGAGAGAAGTGGGAAAGAACAGACTACAGAGTTAGGACAAAACTCCTTCTAAATAACAGATTGGTTTTGCTAACTTTATTTGCTCACCAATCAGAACACAGAAAAATCATGCAAAAACTTGTGCAAATGCTGCTATTGATAAAACAATAATGATAGTTTTAAAAAAAGATCGGTTTCCCAGGAAGAAATTACTACAATTAACATACCAATTCTAATAACTTTTCAACTGCAAAAATGTTCAAATGAAACACAGTTTCTTATATTTTTTCTAAAGAAAGTGTGTAGTTTGAACTTTGTAATTTTGATCCCTTTTGTGCCATTAGTCTTTTAAATAATATTATATTACATATAATACATGCAATACATTTAAACAATGAATCACAATGACTTGTGAAAATTTGCAGATTTTGTCATTTTTGTCATTTGTGGAATTTCCAAAATTTTGCATTTCCCATCAAAAATTCTATTTACTGACCAAGATTTTAGACTAAATTTTTGGTCCACGGGGAACCAAAAAATGGGAAATCTCTAGAAAGCAATAATGGGCAGGCTGAAAAGTGAGAGAAGATTAACAAAACAATCCACAGAGAGATCACAAATAAAAACTGTGGTATAAATATATTGAGGCATATGCAAATTGCCTGGATTACTGTCACTAATTCTTTCTGTTAAAGGCCTAGTGTGGAAATTTTAGAATATTGAAATAATATCCCTCAGTGGGAAGGTTCTTGGTGAAGAGCACAGACACAGACTGGAGGGAAGACAACAGTTTGCAAACCCTGCTAATGGTACATTAACATTACTATTTTTTCACATTGGTGTGACCACTGCATTATCACCTACCCATGTCAGATAAAAACTTTCCCAGGACATTGCTGCAACAAGGAATTACAGAAATGATGAAGGCACAGTCATAAATCCAGGCAGGGAACGACGCTCTGCTCCTTTCCTGGCAGCTGTCAGAACCAACTGTTGAAGCAGATGAAATGTAAACTGCAGCTCTGTCACACATACTTTTGAGATGTGATGTCCTGGTCAAAAAAGGATACAAACTTGTTTATCTTAAAAAAAGAGACAAGAACACTGACCTTGAAGATCAGATCAAGTATAAAGTGGCCTAAAATAACAAACAAAATGAATGTCATATCTCCGAGATTTATTCCTCAAGTTTATACATGAAACTCATGAACAATTCTGGAGAGGGTGATCCTACAAAATGCTATTGAGAACTCAGATGCCAAGAAAATGCCTGTGGAATTTTGGATGCTCAGCATCTTCCAGGTTTGTTCTGATGGGGAAAATCTCAAAATCAGAATGCCACACTAGATTAAAATCAGAGGACTTAATACTGATGGCAGTATGCTTCTCTATCTTAATTTTAACGGACTTATTTTTGGAGCAAGAAATACTTACCCTCAGTTGAGGAGGGCAAGGTTAGGAAACGCTTAAACAACTGGGCACACACAAGTCTGTGGGAGCTGATGGGATGAAGCCATGAGAGCTGAGGAAGCTGGCTAATGTCGTTTCTTGATTATCTTTGAAAGGTTATGGCAATTTGAAGAGATTTCTGAGGAATGGAAGAAATCAAATATCATCTCTGTCTTCAAAAAGATCAGGAAGGTGGATCCAAGGAACGACAGGCTGGTCAGCCTCACCTCCATCCCTGTGAGGCTGATGAAGCAAATAATCCTGGAAACCTTTTTTAGACACATGAAGAATAAAAAGGTTATCAGGAGCAGGCAGGAGCAGGTAAGGCTAAATCATGCCTGACCAGCCTGATAGCTTCACTAGCTTGGTGGGTGACAGGAGGGCCGTGGATGATGTTTACTTGACTTTAGCAAGGCTTTGACACTCTCTCACATAACATACCCATAGATAAATAGTTTTAAGTACAGGTTAGATAAGTGTCAGGGAGGTGGATTGAAAACTGGCTGCATGTCTGAGCCCAGGAACGTATAATCAGTCACAGAAAGTCCAGATGGAAGCCAGTCACTAGTGGTGTGTCTCGGGGTTGATACCATGTCCTTATCGTTTAACCTCTTCTTTAATGTCCTGGAAAATTTGACAGAGTACATCTGCAGTGAGTTCTCAAATGATATGAAAAGTAGAGGAGTAAATTACGATCAAGATGGTTATATAGGTGTTTGGAGGGACGTGGATAGGTTGGAGAAAAAGGCCAACAATAATCTCATTAAGTTGAACATAGGGAAGCGCCAAGTCCTCTGTCTGGGGAGGAATAATGCCAGGCAACAGCACATGGGATGAAGATTAAGCCAGAATGCTTCTCTGTTGGGCTCAGTGACAGAACAAGAGGCAGTGGGCACAAACTGAAACACATGAAATTCCATCTTAATACAAGATAACACTTCTATACTGGGAGGGTGACCAAACACTGGAATGTTGTCCAGAGTGGAGTCTGCATCCTTGAAGATACTGAAAATCTGAGTGGGCATTGTCCTGGGCAATCTGCTCTAGGTGACCCTACTTGCGGTCATCCAAAGCTTGGGCTTTGGGTGAGATGATCTGAAGAGGTCTTTTCTAACTTTTCTGGGACTGTGGCTCTATAATCCAAGACCACTTTGAATGTAAAATCCAGCCTCACACAAACAAACAAACAATCACCAACAGAACCCCCAGATGACAGGGGAGAGTAATAAAACCCATGACAATACTTTCTGTTTCTAAGTTGTCTGCTAGACCCATGTAAGCAATGTCTGACTATTTTCTGAAATATTTGCCAGTTAGTTTTTGGGGGGTTTTGTTTATTTTTTTTGGTTGTTTTGGAGTTTTTTTGGGGGGTTTTGTTGTTTGTTGTTTTGTTGTTTGGGTTTTTTTAATTTTTTTATTCTAGCCATCTTAGTGATCCTCCCACATCCAGCTTCTAAGTAAAATTGTGCATCTGCATTTCATTAGTGCGAATTTTAATCTCAAGCTTAAATACTAATGGAAAACAAATTTTAAATCTTGCTTCCACAAGCAGTTTCTCTAGAAACATAGGACCGGAATTAAGTTTGCATAGTCAAGGATATAAAAGTCTTACAGATTGTGATCGGTGGTAATCCATAAACACAGCTTGAATTCCAGAGCTTTAAGATTAAAACAGCTGACATGGAGAAAATAGAACTCATCCAAAGTAGATATGGCTTTCTGTGCCTGTAGGGAAAAATTCCATAGAAGCTGCTTTTGTATATTACTTACACTTTATAAAGCTGCAGATGCATTAACTAATAGTAATTAATTAGTAACTAATATTACTTTAATCCGTTACCACACTAGACACAAAGAAAATATTCTTATGCATACTATTGTATATTTTTCATTCCTACAAAAGTGAAGTGACTCACCCTGGCTATGCACAAAACAATAGTAAATCTACACTAGGAACAGTTACTGTCTAATCTAGCAAGTCACATCTATTTCTCTTGAACTTCATTAATAAATCAGTGTTATGAACACTGGATAATAAAGACTGGATTGCAATATCCATACCTGTGCTGTTCTCAACTTCTTAACTATAATCAAAGTTCAAAGACCTTTCCAAGCATCTACATTCACTACAACATGTACCTAGAGTTAGGCAAAATTTATGCCCCTAAAAAGAAAATTCCTATTTTCAAGATTTATGAGGCACTTACAGTGATAAGGTTTGTGCTAACCCACTGCACAGGAGTGTATTTGACCCTTGGTCAACTTGAGGGTGTGTGTTATATTTCAGAAGCCTCAGGTCAATGGTGGATTCAATTAAAGGCCTTATCTCCCTTGAAATCAATGGCAACATAAAAAGAGATATACATATTTTTTAAGCAACATGTATTACTTAGAGAAAAATCACATTTGATCCTGTTGCAGAAAAAATGGAAGAGAACATAAAGAATGCCCTTTTTTCCATTGGAGATTCCTTGGTATGAATATAAACGATGTGAAAAAGAGAGAGACATATGAAAAGAAGCAGTGCATGGCAAGTTTTTGAGACTTTTAGATCAAGGAGTGCAAGCTCTGTATCAGTCATCCCGCAGCCTCTGTTTCAAGGGATACCAAAACTTGCTGTATGTTGCATATCTGCTTCGCATTTCACATACTGTAATTCTATGCTATAAAAATCCAGGAAACAGGAAAAAAAGAGTCACAACAAGAGAAGGAAAGAGTGTTCAAGAATTTCATTACTGTTATGTTGATTTGATTTACACAAGGAGATACAAAACCACATGTACTGCTCATCAGTTCACAAAAGAAATAATGAGCACTAAACCTAAACCATTGCTTTGTCAAAGATAGAAAAAAAATGACAATAGGGCACAACAGTATGAAATGTTTGGAATGGACCTTGCAATTTTCCAAACATCTTATTTGTCCGCACTTGCTAATTTATATTCCACATAGAGACTCTTCTGGAAGATACACACTTTCCATCTTCATAGATTCTCTGTGATGAGATAAAAGCAACAAACTGTAAGGATCAATAGAGATCTGGGTAGAAAATGTAAATTTGCATTAAGTCAGAATAATTAGCACAGAAATTCTTACTAAGACCAGTGTGGCAAACTGAGTTGTGGCCAATACACTTGTCCATTCATTCCCTAATTCCATAGAATCTGCCTGGTGAAATAATACCCTAAAAAGATCAAGTTTGAAAATGTAGCCTCTAATTCTCTTACCACATTTTTCATTAAAAAAAAAAACGCAAGTGGAAAAGTGGACATGATTTCTTGCTCTATTTTCTTTGGGTGTTCAGGCTGACATGTCACACAGCACAAAGAATCGGGGATTGCGTACAGCGATTTATCTTTACACACAAAGAAATAGTTAACCAGTATTGTTTATCTTGTTGGAGAGAACAGTTAAATGTGCACTTAATTCTAAACCAAGACAAACCTCTATTGTGTTCAGCTATAACAAAGTGTATAAAAACCACATCGCAAAGTTCAGGCAAAGACGTCAGCAGAGGTGTTTTGTGCAGCAGGTCTGAAAACCAGGGAGTCTGGGAGCAGAAAGCAGGACCTTTTACCACAGGCATAAGCATGTACTGAAGGCATGCCCTTTCCCCAGAACTTATTATAGTCCAGCTTCTAGTGGGCATAACAGTACAGCTGGTCAGAACTTTATATCAAGTTCAAGAAAAACTAAAATATAGTATAGAAATGTTATTAACATGTTTCCCACAGTCTTGGCAACATTTTGAAAGCATTTGTTGCCTCAAAAAGGAAATAAATGATAGTTTGGAAACTATCCTGTGCTGTTTCGCTGACAAACATCTAAAGAGGCACTAAAAGAATCTTTATAGCACCCACTTCATCTTCAAGAACTGCAAGTGTTAGAACTATATGGGTCAGGTACAGTTTGTCCAACTAAAGTTTTTCAAATCTTGAGTTGCTTTATTAATTAAATCATGTTTGCTTAGTTTGTAATATACTTAGTCTTTTACTATGAAAGATGTAAAAATATTAGTGTTTCTCTGATAATAATGCTTAATAATATCTCCTAGAAGGATGTAGCTAATATCCCAACTGTGCAGATTTGTAAGCTTAATAAAGTTAAAGACAGGGTCTTATAACTGACGAAAAGCAGGGGGTGACTCCTGAAGAAATAAAAATGGACCCCAAGAACCAGAACTCTCAGTTCTAACACAGTTATATCCAATGCTGGCAGTCTACAGACTATTTCTAAGGAATGCAAAATAGCCACAAATAATTAAAGTATGCTTCCAATTGGTCTAAATTCTATAGGTTTCTACCTCCACCATCAACCTAAATTTTAAAAGTTGAGAGGTTGAAGAAGATTGAAAAACAGTAGATCCTTTTTGACCTTTAAATTTATCATGTTGTTTTATTTTAAATCATTAATTATCACCTTCATAGAAAAGCTGAAGTCTCTCTGTTGAATTGTTAGTTTAGCTTCCAATTTCTGCAAGAAAAAAAAAAAAAAGTTTATTTTTAGGAGCAGATGTGAAGCCACGTATAAAATTGAGGTAAATAAAGATCTTTGAAGTACATAAAGGTAAATCCTCCCAAATGATTAAGTTTATTGACTAGGAGAGAGAGCCAGTGAGAATGAATCCTGGCCAGCTGGAGAAAAATGTATTAACTATACTTGTGACTGGAGGGACCTGGATTGAAGGATGTTTATCTTCTCAGGTGAGCAGAGACAAGAAGATAAGCTGCTTACTGGGAAAGAGAGAGGGAAGGGTTGCACTGTATTATTGTCTGTGAGCACAGATCTTGAAGACTTGTGCCTATTCAAGTTTAGAGATGGTTGCACAAGCTGCACAAGTGCACTTATAAATAGGGAATACTTCTACAATATGAAGATAAGAAGATTTAAAATTTCATCACATACTCCTGCCTTAGTATTCCATAACTTCTTACAAACATAACATGCATCCCGTTTAGAGTCCCTTTGAACTGCCAAGATAGGACTGAGAGAACTAGAGGAAAAAATCAGGCTGCAAATGTTAGTTTGGATTCCAACAAACATTTGATGAGATAAGGGTATATTAGCCTGTAATGAAAGGTGTGAATAGTTCATGAAAACTCTCCCAAACCGGATTGAGACCAGCTGCTTCCAGTATCGATAACAATGTAGAGCCAAGAGCGAAGAGCCAAGTTTCTTCAGCAGGTGATGTAGGCTGTGCAGAGCTCTAGATTAACAGTCCCAAGGTGTTTGGTTTACAGCCAGGTAAGTCTAAATGAGGTGCATTTACAACTGACCACAGCAGACACAAGGGTATAGAGGAGAAATACGTAACCTGCAATTCTGTATGTTCAAAGAAACCCAAAATCTCAAGGAAAGGTACAGTGTCGATGCTCTCACAGGGCAGAAACTTGTAAAAGAAAGCATACATATCAAAGAGCAGAAAAAACTCTACCCATGTTAGCCTCAGTGGTAAATTCTCAAAGTCCCACTGAAATCTAGGACAAATTATATTGTTAAATTGAAATTATTGTTGGACATGGTGGTCAATTATTCCCCAGATTCACAGTAGATTAGTTTTTCGGTGAAAATGCTATTTCTGAAAAAAAAAGAGATGCTAAAAATGTGCATTATGCTGTTTAAATGCTATGGAAATTGATGCCAAGAAAAACAGTTGTGCCTGGCTGACATTGGAGATAATTTGGCAAATTACCTTAAAGTTTTACTGTATGCCCCAATTTATTGCTGTATATACAAAGCTATCCCATAAGCCAAAAGCTATGTTAAACTGTAACAAGTTTATATTTTCTGCAGAAGAATAAAAGGTGACAAGGAACCAGAACATTCTTCAGTATTTAAGCATATGATGAGAAACTATTTTCTACCAGAGTACAACCATTGGAATGCTTTTGTGGTAGAGAACTTTTTGTTTTGGTAAGTTTTAAAGCCTGTAGGTCATCTGGAGACTGTTTCCAGCTCAGGAAGTTTTTGAGCATGTGGTTAGACCACAAAGTGATCTAAAACACTTTAAGAAAATGTGGTTTCTTTTTCCTCCTAAATTTCTTTATGTCACATTTGTCAACAAACACATCACTGCACAAATGGCATCTGATCCCACAGCAAACTGCCTGTAGGAGTTGAGATCCTCCCTACCAAGCTCAACTAAGACTCTCTTAAACCCCATACTCTTCTTGATGGCCAACACATCCTTTACCATCAACCTACATAAGCTTCATTACCACACTGCTCTGAAGCAATGTTATTAACCCAAGGGCTGATGATGCAGAGAAGGCAGGGTGTTGTTTCATGAAGCTCAAAATCACTGAAAGGCTCCTTAACTCTGCCACCAGCAGTGAGACAACAAGAATTGTTTCATGAGTACAAGAAAAAGTAGAACATTTGGTTCTGCAAACAGTTTGAGAAGGTTGTTTTGTTGTTTTTTTTAATCCCTTGACCAAAACACTTGAATTGCTCTAGGAAAGACTGTCAGTGTGCTAAGCATTATAAGAAACAGAAAGCAAGGAAACCTTTCCTATGTCGTCAAAACAACTTTGACTTCAAAAATATTCTATAATCACTATCCCTGGTGAAAATCCGTTTTGCTAAACTCAGCTATTCCAAAATTATGAGCAGGGCTTCAAAAAATTATGGGATTGAAAAATGGTAAGACTGTAAGAAAAACATCATTGAATACTGAGGTCATGGAAGTTGGCACTACTAGTGTTGATGTACTGTTTTCAGTTTGAGGAAGGGAGGGTGGATTGAAGGAGCACACGTCCCTTCTGGCCTGATCACCATCTGGTTCAGCTTCTAAGATTGATCTCTGCAATTAACTCCTCTACTTCGAAAAAAAAAGAGAGATTCAAAATTAATTGTAATTGAAGTGTAACATTAAAACTAGTGATGCTATACTTTGAAGCATAAATAAAATTTCTTTCCAATAACAGATAAACAGAATAATGTTAATTTGTCTTTGCATATCTATTTATGCCCATAAGGAATTACACTATCTGTTGCATCTCACAATGACTCAAATGAATTATAGATTCACTTTATAAAATGTAACCTAATTCTCTCCATAATCGAAATTTGGTTAGAATGATGTATGTCACCAAACTCAGCTGTCCATACAATCTAAATATAGAGTACTAAAAACTTGCTTATTTGAAACAAAGAGACAATAAAACACCAGCAATTCACAGAAACAGAAAACACAGGCACTGAGTACACAAATGTATTTTACATCTAACCAGCTGTATAATAATTTGATGAATCCCAGATGCTGCAGTAAAGCAAGGCAATGGCATAACTATGCAACTTATTTGAAACAGATATATATTATTTAAATTTATTCCTGTAATAACAATGAGATAGACAGGTTATGAGTTTCAGCCTGAGTTTCCTACATACAAGCAGAAACCAGAGTCCTGTCAGTAAGCTACCTCACTGGTCAAAAATGAAAGGTACTCTAATATTTATTGTGAGAAAGTAAGACTTTCCCAGATAGCCTACAAGAAAAAAATCCCACCTTTTTTTCTTCCAAAATACATTAATTATGAAGAGTCCTGAAGGAGGAGCTGAACTCCTGCTTTCGCTCAGGACGCTCTGAGAACTTTCACAGAGTAATCTTCACATTGGAGTTATGTAAACAAATAAAATCCATAAACCACTTCAGACCTGCCAGAATTATATGGCACAGCAAAAGGTATGAGGAAGGTCAGTCAAAGATACATTCCCATTGAAAGATTGATCTAACACTGATAAGGCAGGGCATGGCAAACAGGGAAACACGGAGAGTGGGAATGGGGAAGAAAGAACATCAGACCTGTGAGAAGGGAAAGACTCCAGATTTTCTCAAGGTGACAATGCTCAGACACACCTGGCACGTTCTCTGGCCACAGCATGAAATGGATTTAAAGAAGGACCAGGCTTCTCTAACATTTTATGTTTACTTGAAGTCATTCGTACTGCAATCTATTTGCCTGTGGAATGTCCAGCTACACATAAAGTTCAGCAGCTTTATCAGAAAGTGGGAAAGGAGAGGGGGTCTTTTCTCCCTTAGGCTACTTATCCTAGTTTTGGATTTTTGCTGGAAACAGAGTCAACAACACAGGGATGTTTTAGCTATTGCTGAGCAGGGCTTACACAGAGCCAAGGCCTTTTCTGTGTCTCACACAGCGACTGAGCTGAGGGTGCACAGGAAGCTGGGAGGGGACACAGCCGGGACAGCTGACCCCAACTGACCACAGTGATATCCCACACTGTATGGCATCATACTTGGCATATAGGCTGGGGGAAGAAGGAGGAAGAGGGAATGTTCACAGTGATAACATTTGTCTTCCCAAGTCACTGTTACACATGATGGAGCCCTGCTCTCTCCTGGAGATGGCTTAACACCTGCCTGCCCATGGGAAGGGGGGAATGAATTTCTTGGTTTGCTTTGCTTGTGTGCACAGCCTTTGCTTTACATCTTAAATCCATGAGTTTTCTCACTTTTGCCCTTCCAGTTCTCTCCGCTGTCCCACTGGGGAGGAGTGAGCGAGCAGCTGTGTGGTGCTAAGTTGCTGTCTGAGGTTAAACCATGACAAGTCTTTTCTCCTTTAGCCTATTTTATTAAATTAAATAATATCGTATGAAAACAATCTAATACCACATCTCCTTTAGGACTCCCCAGTGGAGCAATGTGCTTTTAGTTGCGCTTCTAAGCAGATACCTGCAGAGTCGTCATTTCCTGAAGTGTAGCTCGCAGATGTTCTCAAACCAACTTCAACCCCTTGCATCACATCTGGCATTGGGACAGCTACAGAAGTCATCACTCCCAGCTCCCACTTGCTCCTCTGCCAGAGGTTACCATAATCGCAGCAAGGATGAGGCTCAATGGGACATGACTTGCACTACAAGAGTCCAGGGATTGTTAACTGAAAAACAATCAGTGTTTGATAAGTCAAAAAGCAAATTGCAGACACAGGAGCACTACTCCCTGTCCCAAAAGTGCTGGGTAAATAGCCAAGCAGCTGGCACACACCAAGCTCTGCACCATCACCACTGCATTGCTTGCACTGCTAGGGGGTTAAACTAGTCTAAACCAGCAACTGAATACAGAAATATCATAGCATGACAAATAGAAAACTTAAAAACTGCCCTCTGGAATGGCAGAGGACACAAAAAGTGTAGCTTTCATTAAAAAAGCAGAGTAGAGACTGCCTATGACACAAGGGAAGCACCAGAAATTCAAGTGACCCACAAATAAAGTCACTTATCATCATATTTCTCAGGGGATGTAAAGAGTAATGGTGCTCCTTGGCAAGTTTCCATTAATTGTTCAAACACTGACTCCTACTGTTCTGCAAAACACTCTGAATCTCCCTTTTCTGTGATGCCTAGATCAAAATCCCCTACTAACATCTGAGTACTTTCCCAAGACCTGTTCAAACTATTTGGTTATCAATTAAAAAAAAAAAAAAAAGAGGAAATGTAAGAGTGAAAATGTAGGGAACTGCAAAAAATAAATTTACAGGGTTTGCTAAAAAGTCTCTAGATAGCTTCAGAATTAATATTCAAAAGATATAATTAAGATCCTGCACATATGTTTAGAAGGTAATTTTCATTGAGAATTTAAATCAAGCTTGATAAAAAGACTCTAGAAATTCTTCCATAATCCAGGACTCAATGATTCTTCTATTTTTTAGGTTTCCCGTTTTAGGTGGGGAACTCATATCATCTATTATCATCATAATTGATTAGACAGGTTCATTAAAATACTTCACTTTGTTCCAATAAGTAATCTGTACATAGTTTCTAAAACCAAACCATTTTAAATGCCAAGCCTTTCTAGAGCTGAACTTGCCTTCAGACTCACCCTGAGGCTGTCGCAGGAGTCTCTGCCGCAAGGTCTGAAACCTCCCTCACAGTGGTTATCACATCGGCAGGATTTCACACATTTGTCAGGTTGTACACATTGTGAAGTCTTTTGTAACCTGTAAAAACCCAACATTAAACCTTCCATGAGAAATGAAGAAAAAAAGACCTCTTCTCAGGTGAGAATGACAAAATAGATGGATTAGTTAAAAGGATTAGTGGTAGTCTGTTATATATCCTACTAGCCTAGTTTAAGAACTTATTTATCTTACCATTCTTCAAGAAAAAAAAATAGTCCCCTTTCCAGAAACTATTAATTTAGAGTCTTCAATGGAGAAGAAAGTATTTGCGTATCATGCTCCAGTTTTACTGGAATTCTAGCCATGAAATATAAGATCTGCTTTAATTCAGCCAGTGCACAGACACTAATCTTACAGGGAATGATTAAGCTGTCAGTTTAAGAATACAGTGTGGGATTTTTACAGTTTTCTTTATATTGTGGCATTTGGTTTAGTTCTGTATCCATGCAATTTTTAAGGAGCTTTATTGCTGCAGAGTTGGATCTAGAATATAAAGTATTGGTGGCTTTTATGAGCCTGTCTGGACTATCCAAACAAAAAAATCCTTGTAGTAGGCAAGTTTAAGGCAGTACTACTCATGAATTTTAATGAGTAGGCCAGCATACATATGTAACATAGCCCTGTGCTGAATGGACTCATAAGTGTTTTAATGTGTTACCACTGGCTGAATTCTGAGGAAAGATAGAGTGGCTGAGACATGTGCTTTAGATCAGGATGACCTGCATTTTCTCCTCACATCTACAGTAGCTTGTTCTGGCCACAGTATTGTGTGTAGAATTCAGGGCACCAGGAAATCAAGATGGCCAAAAAAATCTAACTATATCTAGAAACTGTATTTCACAGTCAGTTTTGTCTTTTCTCTTTTTTTTTTTCCGTACTCTTAAATCCTAACCAAGCAATGACTGACGTTCTTTTTGTGAGCCACAGCCAAATGATCTCAAATTAAAATGAATGTCCGTACCCTGGATGTCCCATTCATCTATTTCTTTCAAATGCCAAGTCATCTCTTGGTCCAAAAAAAAAAAAAAAAAGCATCAGCAAATCAAAAAAGCTAAAATCCCAGAAGTGTTTGTTTTTCAGGGTTTTTAAAAGTGCACAAAGACACATTTCTAACATCTTCAAAAATACCGTTTCTTATATATCCATGAAATTAGATATCTTCTTTTCTTCCTCTGCTGCCCCACTCCCTTTCTACCTCACCTGTCACACATCTGGTTCTGGACTGCTAAATCTGTGTGCCTGCAACACACGGTTTATTCCACATTAAAGGAAAGATTTTCTTCATATGAACAGGCCTGAGAATACAAAGTGTCTCTTACAACTAACTCTGTGTCCTGCCTACTGTGGCTTCTAGATCATGGTCAGCAGCTGAACTCAGAGATCATATTGTAATTTTATGAGGGCAATGCTTTTTATTTCTTACCTGCAGCTGCCATGTTCTCGTAAGCTACAGAAAATGCTGGATGTAGGTAAACCTGAGAATAAAATAGGTCAAGGGCCAATGTTTTTTAAAGCAATAGGAAAGAAGCATTCTGTCAGAAATTTCTATTAAAGAATAAAAACTTGAACATAGAAAATATTAGTCTGTTTGCTGTTCAGATTTCTCTTATCCTAGTCCTACAGCAAAATACCGTGTAATAATAAATAAAGAGTAAAATTATTATTGAGAGAAAACAGAATATTCTGTGAAAAATAGAAAAAACTTAACAAAGCAATCTTGTTTTACTCTTTACTCTTCTTGATTATTTTTTAATCTAGCAGTAAATAGAAATGCAAGACTTTTGATAGAATAAGTGGTTCTGCCCTAAGAGTTGTGGGATAGCAATGTATGTGTCTCTGAAACACAGAGAAAATTTCAGGGATTAGAAGGTAGCTGAGCTGAAAATCCAGCAAGAGGCAATAATCAGTAGCTGGTACACCTGAAAAATTTCATGGAATTTGCATTAGTTTCAAGTGGGTGGGATCTCAAAGGAGTAACTTGGTCTAGCAGGCGGCATTCCTGCCCATGGCAGGGGGATTGGAACTAGGTGATTTTTAAGGTCCCTTCCAACCCAAGCCATTCTATGACTCTATGATATGCAAACTCTTCTTTAATTCCCTTTGATCTCTGTCAAACCTATTAGAAGAACACACTTAACTCAAACCATGGAGACTCCAGCTCACAGTCGGATTAATCTCAACAGTCTGTCCTAGTTCCAGTCCACTGTAGGAGTCTGTGGAGGTGAATGAGCAATCCAGAACCAGGCTACTGAGGACTGGAATTCAGGAGCCCCACCCAGTGGTACCCCTTGCTGGATGTGGCTGGGCTACGAGCTGACCTGCCTGGGACAGATACGGCTTGTGCAGGGCACGCCCTCTTCATCCTCTCTCCATTCACTGGGACACCTTTTTTCTCCAGGAGGGCCAGTTGCTACTGCCAAATCAGATGTTGCCTGTGAGCACCCTAAGCACGGCTTTGCCATGACCAAGAGCAGCATGGTTTTGTCAATCCACACCCATGGCTGTGGGGGGAAGTGGGCCAGAAGGAGCTGCCAAGGCAGACACTGCCAGCCTGCCGCAGGGCTCAGCTGCACGCCAGACTCAGCCCTAGGGTACAGGGATGGGACCTCTCAGGAATTAACATCATGTCTTGCATGTGAAAGTCTCCTTCAGATTAAACTCCTCATAGCTCAAAAAGCATATGTTTGTGGTCTTGATCATAAGAAGACGTGGACATGCAGCTTGGAGAGTCTGCAAAGCTGGTCACACATCTGCAGATCCTACAAACCTGTGTCAAATGCTGGTTGCCTCAGAAAAGGGCAAGGAGTTTCCTGAACTACTTATGAGTGAACTAGCCTGGGTGTCATTAGCAAACGAGTGGCAACGCCCAACAACTTAAATTCATTTATCCTTTTAAGTCAATTCTTCTTACGCTGCTTCATCTGATCATTAACTGGTGTTTTTTTCAGCTCTCCTTGAAGCCTTATTTTCCTCTGAAAACAAGGTCAGATACACATCTGACAAGTAACATATGCTTGCACAACCATAGAAGTAGCTGTCAGGGTACAGATGTGAGTAAGTCAGGCTGAATATCTTAGGTGAGAGAGCAGAAGAGAGGATACATATCTAAATGATACATTGAACCCTAAGCACTGTATAAATTAGTCTACATGGTTCACTCCATCTCCCTGTGCCACTATCTGTCATGTTAATTAGTGGGGAAGACAAGAGAATGTATACAAAAGATGCCAGCAAAATGTATTTTTCGTCTGCTATCAGGTGGGAGTAGAGTTTGAGAAAAACTTCAGGCGATACAGACACAGCTTCCTGGACAGACAGCTCCAGGTTGCCAGGGAAATTAACAGAAAACTAAACTCACTAACTGCCTTCACTTGGTGATTTGGTTATTTTAAATCTCTCAGGAGATTCCATTCCACTTAAATGTAGCGCGATAAGAGACAATTAGTGATCCTCTGAGAGTGGTCACATCTGGAATAGCAAGCAGCATATACTTCCCTTTCCATCCCAGTCTGAGATTTGTGATGCCTGTGACCTTTACTGCAGAGCCACGCCTCGTAGGCAGCAAAGGGGAAGAACAGGGCTGAGGCACAGTGAGTTTCCCTGAACAGCAGAAGGAGATGAGCTCTGGCACCACTGAGACTCACACACTCTATTTTGCAAAAAACCAGATAGGAAGAGAAAAAGAGGAAAAATAAACATTTGTGACAAGTCCTTCCTTACACAAACTTCCTAGAAGCTCAGCTGTCTTTGCTAACAGGTGACACAGTCCAAACTTCTGCAGAGGGATTGACCTTGCTTTTCTGGAGAAGACACTGAGGTGACAAGCAGTGGGGTAATGGCCTGTAATGCCCCACTGCTGCCACCGTTTCTGATGGCTACAAACTGGAGGCCATTTCCCTGTGATTGATTTTTTGGAGCTCAGACTGGCTGTTCCTCGAAACTGCGTCATGGGAAGCTGCCCTCTGGATCCATTACAGACTACAGCTTCTGCCACTGGCAGCAATCAATTCCCAGGAAAAGCTTTGTTCAGTATAGTTTGTAAGTGAATGTGTTGAATCCAGAGCACAGCAGCTCTAGTCAGTCAGGTAATACAGCTGCCTGCCTCTCCCCTTCTCCCCCATTTCAAACTCAGTTTTTTATTTGCAGTGGACTTTTCCACAACTGTAGCATAGAGGAAGGGCAGTGAAATTATGCATGCAATTACTGTTATACTTACCTGGATACAAAACTCTGTTACAGAAGAGAGAATAGAACCATATTTAGAAACAGGAGGAATGAAAAGTGGTTTTATTTCCCTTTGTCTCTGTGAAAGAGCATATCAGACCCAATATGGGCAATAAATGCAATTTCAGGGGCATAACAGGGGTTTCTGACACTGAAAGGGGCTCCAGGGTGTTATGAAGGTACTGGAGAAGATGATGTTATGAAGAGGAGATAACCGTGAAACAAACTGTCTCTTAGTCAATAAATGAAAGCTTGCCTACTAGATACCTTGCTCAAGACATCACTGGGTGTGGGGGAAAGATATTGATGGTGAAGGAAAAACAAACAGGAGAAGATGTCTGCCTAGAAATTCTGGCAAATATGCCCTCTTGAAAATGGAAATTAATATGCCAGTGAATCATATCCCAGCTGAGGGGACCTCCACTGTCCGGCCAGCTACAGACAGAGAGAAGAGCACACCAAGTTAAACAGAAAACCTGACCCAAACAACAAGAGCCAACACTGCAGCATTCAGGTCATTGGCCAAATAAAACCACAAAAAGGCAATGGCACAAGTAGCAGCAGTTCATGTATACCTCACACTGCTGAGCTACAGCACAGCAGTGGAGACAAAACTAAAGACAAGTGCAATTCCGTGACAGGAAACGTAACTCAGTCTGGGCCACCACCATGATGACCCAGAAAAATCCTCAGCCATCTGCTGATGTATCACAAGAGAATCATGAAAGGTGAAATGCCCAAATGCCCAACAGAATGCAGGCAGCAGCTACAAGATAAAAACGAGACGTTACTCTTGCCAAGCAAACCTACATGTGTTGCAAATTCAGTTGTTTTAAAGAAATGTGTATGAATTAATCCTATGTCCCTTAATATGTTTAGTTGTAGAAGATGCCTCTACAACTAAATATAGCAGGCAGTATCTAGCAGCCTGTGTTGACTACAAGCCTTTCCAAAGAGAAAAAGACTTGCTAGACAATCCAATCCATATGCACCCTTAACTAACTCAGATTTTTTTTCCACCCTGCTGAACATTCAATATGTACTGAATTTAAGTTCTGCAATAAATCAAAGCAATTAAAAATAGTTAACAGTTGTGTTTACATGAGAACAAGAATTTTGAGATAATTATTCTGAAAGTTGGAAGTGGAACCAAGCAATCTGTCTAATTAGCTCTAAAAACCTACTCCCGCTTTTTGGAGTCAAATTGGAAAGGATTTGAATTTCCGAAAGTGTTGCTCAAATATTTAAGCTTTAACACCAGGCTGAAAGTTCAATATGTGTCACAAACCACTGTAATAATAATGATGGTGATAATAAAACTTTGATAGCAGCCATCTGCCCATTCCAGACAGTTGAATCATTTCCAGTGCTCCCTGAGAGCCAGGACTGACATGGATTTTTATACACTATATCACAGACAGTATATGCAGGGTCTGCAGCCGAGACCTTTCTGTAATGACGTCAAAGAGGCTGTGCAGCCAGCTTTTAAAATTGCTGCAGGCTCATCCTAATGACATTAGGATATAACAAATGAGGAAAGGAAGATATGTATATCAACATTACAATAACAAGCAAGGACAGCTCACTCAGCTCTGGAGGCAGCACTTTGGTTATCCTCCATAGAGCTGCACTCCAAAGTTTGCGTCAGTGGAGGGGGTGGGGTGTGAATTCCATGACTGAGGGGCATAACTCAGTTGGAGAACTTTTTAGAGCGAAGCCTGGAAAAAAATAAAAGAAAAAGGCATTGGAATTATTAAGAACTTAAACAAGAAACTGGAAGGAGACTTCAGCAAGGCATTTCAGTTGTCTGCTTGCAGACATAAGGGTCAAGTACACTGTTAAGAACAGTCTATGAGACACAGCTAAGCAGATCTTTCAACAGCAAACAAAAAAAATCTCAAAATACATTAACTGAACAAAATATTCAGTGAGCAGTCACAGACTGCTGGCAGGGATGCACAATGAGTCAGTTTGTATCAGCCCTAGTGATAACCTACATACAGCCACACTTACACGTGACCGTGTCTGAGCGGGAGCTTTGCTGATACATGAGAGATGGACACGGTAGCCGGTTTTTTCCCTAGAAGTCCAAAAGCTGCATCTCTTCTGTGATGCACCTGGATCTGTCAGCCCTCTGGATAAGCTGGGAAACTCGTATCAGGTATTTTTAAAGACACATGAAGAAGGCCCTTTTCTTTTCAGAGGGCCAAGAAATCTACTTGGACTTGTCATCTGCCTGGATTTGTGCAAGGCATTTGACACTGTCCCTCATGACATTCTTGTCTTTAAACTGAAGAGACACAGATTTGATGGATAGATAAGAAATTGGCTGGAGAGCAGTCCTCAAACAGTCTGTGTTCAATGGCTGGATGTACAAGTGAAGAGCAGTGACAACCGGTGCTTCTCAGGGGTCGGTATTGGGACCAGCACCATTGAACATGTTAAAATGTTAGATGCTAAAATGTTTAAGATGTTTGTTTAACTGTTTCAGATGTTTAAGAACTTTGTCAGTGACATGGACAGTGGGATCAAGTGCACCCTCAGCAAGTTTGCTGACAACACCAAGTTGTGTGGTGCGGTTGACTGGAGACACTGGAGGGAAGGGATGGCATCCGGAGGGACCTGGACAGACCTGAGAGGTGGGCCTGTGCAAACCTCAGGAAGTTCAGTAAGGCCAAGTGCAAGGTCCTGTACCTGGGTTGGGGCAATCCCAAGCACGAGTACAGACTAGGCAGATTCTATGAAATAGCAGAGTGTGAGTCCAGTTGCAGGTATTAGAGGAATTAATTTAAATCAGGACAGATTTTAGCAAGTTTTGATGGAAATTTTTGTATTTTTAAAGTCCAAATCAATAAGTGGTTGACAGATTTCAGAAAATGAGCATATCTGTGTGCTGTGGCAAGTGAAAAAGAAGAGAAACATACTGAATCTTTACCAGTACTTATGAAATAATTATTTCATAGTGCAAGTGGGTGCTCCATTTCATTGCATGAAATATAATTCATGTAATTTTGCCATTTGCACTCACTAATTACTCTTATTCATGTAAATGAGACTATCAGTATTTGTATGAAATATGTTAAGAAATCTGTGTTATTTTCTTTACCTCTAAAATATCTTGCAATTTAGACATTCATGCTAATAGCATGATGTGAATGTTCAGAGTTTCGTTATCCTCTTATTTAGTTTTTCCTTTGTATTTTCACTCAGTAGTACTTGCAGTACTCCAGATGTATCTCTCAGAACAGATATAGTGTTCAACATAATTACACTTATCTATAATTATCAACATTAAAAAGCTAAAGTTACTCCCCGTACCTTTACTTTCATCTTATTTTCTGGAAACCATTAAAAAGAATATCTAATTGTATCATAAAAACCTGGTTTTAAAAGTATTTTTACTTACTGTGGATTCTTAGCCTTGAAAGGAGCATTCTGGGGACTTTTAAAGGTTCTGGATCTTCAGATCTGAGGAATGAAGAACAGAGGCATTACCACACTGGAAGGTACCAAGTGTCTCCAGGTACTATATTTCAGCGTATGGTGCAACAAGATGGAATATTCAGAGATATGAGGATTATGAATACTTCCCTGAGATGAATTTAAGGTTAAAAATTTTTAAAATCTATCTTTTGAGATAATTGTAGCAGCACAGATTGGCAGAGTACACCTTGGGCTGGCAGTGCACTGGGGGCTGGGGGCTTCAGGGCACCCCAGGGCAGTGCAAGCATTAAAAAGTCAGATCATAGTACAGTGAGGAGACCTTCATGAAACCTAGATGACTGCTCACCTGCCATTTCTGTGGTCTGATCTGCATTCTCCCCTGCTGGTATCTCTACAGCACTCTCAGTCTGCTTCCCCTGTAGACTTTTCAATTTTCAATTCTTTATATCCAAAATAATCATTGTTGAATTTGTTGCTTTTTAATCAAGAGCTGTGACTATTCCTGATTTAGTACATAACAACCATATTACCTGATGGAAAGGTAATGTAAAAAGGACTGCAAAAAGTCGGAAAATAAATAAATTAACCCAAAGGAAAACCTGCCCAGGATCAAACTACTGCAAGTGTTTTCCTGTCTCCCTCTAGTTATTACCAGCTGTTATTTGTCTATAAAATCATCTCATTCAAACACTTCATGTTGATGGATTGTTGCATGGTAGAAGACAAGCAGCAAAATGTCTTCCTTGCCTGGTGTTTTTTCTCTATTTTGCCTAGTTATAGTCATATGATGACTATCAGGAAAGCCTTAAGGCCCCCAGAGTCTGCTGAGTTTGCAAGACAGTAAGCTTAGTCTGATTTCTGAGATAAACTAGAGCAATGGCAATTTTTTTATGGCAAGTAATGATTCTGATTGAAAATAATTTTAAAATTCGGGTAAAGGTATAGAAAGATAAAAATAGAAACTAAAAACATCACAGTTAAGGGTGAAGATTTTAATTGGGTTTAGTTCTGGTGAGAGGTTATGCCAGGATAAGAACTACCCCCACAGCTGTGCGGGAAAATGAAGAAGAGCTGAGGATCAGTGAACATAACCCGTGCTTGGTGCCACCTCTGCATCAGGCCTGGGGACAGAAGAATCCCAGCTGGGCATAACACAAACCAGGAAGCCTCTTGTGAACCTCTTCCACCCCTTCACTGAACTTGATAAAGGGTGGCTGAAAGGATGAGCAAATGTTTCCATGATGATATTTCCACCGATCCCCTTAAAAAGACACTCACTTGATACTGGTCTCCAAGGACAGAGATAACCCAGCAGTTGCAGTGCAAAGGACTCAGACAAGTACTTGGCTGCTGGACTCAACACTTTACTGTCAAGATTCCCAGATGTTCTCACAGTGTGTCTGCAGCTTTTGAGATTGCAACTGCCCGACTTTTTTCCTCAAAGAAAAGGGAGAAAGGAACTGAAGGGATTATGAATTCTGAAGAGAGGAAACATCAGAGCAGGAATATAAATACAGAAAGGGAACGTTGCCTTTGCTGACCTCAGAAACATTAAAAAAACCGGTACCACAGACAATGCACATAAGCCAAATATTGCCTTGTGGGATATAACAGAAATACAGTATTTTCAAAATTTCCAGGGGATGGAAATCTGATCTTTGGGATAGAAAGCAAAATCCAATCTTTGGATAAAGCAAACCAAGCCTTGTAAGGCTTATGCAGTACTCAGAGGTCAATTTTTCCGAGATAGAGAGGATGATTTGGATATTTGACTACTCAGATCTCTGATCACTCGTTGTTTATATGGACACAGACTGCTCACGAGTGGACTTAATATCCCTTGAACCCAAAGTCTACTAAAAAAGGAAGGGAAAAAGTAGCTACAAGACTTTCAACTTTACAGCAGTGAACTGGCCTATTAAGTGTTAATTCAGGGATACCTTGAGAAACATTTATGAATTTTTACTAAATTTGAATCAAGATGTAATTTTTGTACCTAAAAGCTCTCTCTAATCATAATTCTCATAAATATTCATGTGATCAGTGTTCTTTTATTTTTCTGCCCACTTAAGATTCTGATCTCTCTCCTGGGATCAACTACCTGCTAGGATGAATTCCATGAAAGAATTCTAAAAACAGTGATAATTTATAGGGATAGGATTGCTCAGATGACCTTATTCAGCACATGTCAATATTTGATGAGCAATATTTTTATGTTCACCTTTTTACTAAGTCCAGAAATGCACATTTTAATAAATATCTGATTAAAAACACAGTTTATTTCCCAATTTCACAA
Source organism: Cephalopterus ornatus (assembly GCA_013396775.1). NCBI lineage: Eukaryota > Metazoa > Chordata > Aves > Passeriformes > Cotingidae > Cephalopterus > Cephalopterus ornatus. Next base: position 3,452 of record VZRE01007347.1, on the reverse strand, counting down.
ACTCATTTATCATCTTCCATTATTCAGAAAGGTAATAAATATGGAAAATGAAGCTCGTATCAGATGGAGTAATGACAATTCTTAGAAAATCATTTATTTAGTAACTTAAATAGCTCTTTTTACACGTTGCAGCATTTTTCCATGTAAAACAACTGCCAAACCTCTCTTTTTATTTACAGATTTTCAATAAACAACTTTTCTTTCAATTCAGTATCAACACCACATAACTGGCAAAAATGCTGAACCCATAATAGCAGGAATGATTCTGGCCTCATTATTTCTCCTTTTATCATGACTCATTTTCTTCTCTCTCCCCTGACCATCCGTAAATCACTCCTGCTTTATTTTACTATTTTCCCTGGGGAAAGAAAAAAAAGATATTGAATTGGATTTTTAAAACATACATTTCAGATAAAAGAATCTTCTGACATACACAATGCAGGAAAGAATTCAACTTGTGCAAACAAACCAAGCTTCTTGAAGCTTAATTGCACTAAAGTAACCATGTGGGCTGAAGAATCCCACAAAGGGAAACGACAACAATGGTCACCTAATACACTTTCTCAAAACTTGTTCCCACTTGTAGAGCCATATCATGTTGTTCCATTACTTGGACACAAATGTTTGCATAGTTGAAGGCATGAGTCGTTCATTTTACACGTTGTTCATTTACAGGTTCTTCTGTTCATTGGGGTTTCATAGACCATTTTCAAAAGCAAGACAAAAAGTCTTTATGTGCGTAAAGGTACAAGATTCATACCTTTCTTCTTTTGTGATTTAACTTCCTGCTTTTAAAATGCATTATCAACTAAGTCCACTCAATAGCACTGTTCAGGCTTTAAATGTCATCATGAAGTATAATTAACCATCTTTACATATGAATAAACTCACCTATAAGCCTATGTTAATCCTATCTAAGGTTAGCAGTCTCAGTCATTTAGGCCTCTTCAATGCCCAAGAAAATATAACAAGTTTGTCCAGGGAAGAATACATTCAGAAGTGAGATGAGAAAGGATGAATGATCCTCTGGAGGGTTCCCTGGCTACCATGTGATTTTAGACATTTAGCTAAAACTAGACACCTTTAGCTCCTAGGCAGCTTAATGCGGATGAAATGAGTAACATCCACAGGACAGTTGGGGCACAGAGGGAAAAATACTATGTCTAATTTTGGGCACCCAACCTGAGGCAGTCACAGTGTCAGTGAAGCCTCCCATGGACTCCCTCAGTTCTCAGGATCAGCACTGAGGGCTCCACTCTCCATGTGGCTTCAGTCACTAATTCAGACAATATCTCACAGACTATGACAATATGGTGTCTCTCAATTAAGAGTTCTCTCTCCATCACCAAAACCCAGAACAGGTCATATGCTAACACCTTCCAAGGAGGCCTCTTGCCAAGATAATGCTTTGCATTATCAGCTCCCAAAAGGCTCAGCTGAAAGCCTGTCTGACTTTCAGGATGTACAGGTGTATATTCAGTTGGAGTACTAAAAAGAAAATAAGGAGTGAATTAAAAAAAAAAGCATTCCATTCTCAACTTTTTGAACAAAGCTACAAATAAAAGAACATCATCAGTGCCATCATTATTATCATCATCATCATCATAAGCAGCTATAGAACAATGGAGTAAAAAGTGTTTCCAGAAGAGGTTATCTGAACTTCTGACAATATGCTGGAGGAGAGGGCAATCCAGAATGAGAAACTGGAGAGCTGAAGGTCTGAGAAAACAGGGCAGTATTTCACAGGGGTAGCTACATCACTTTTGTGTTGAAGAAGCGAACAGGAGGGAGGAAACTCTGGTCTGATTCTGCAGAGGAGGCGCAGAGACTGTCCTTGCCCTTCCACCTGCACATCATCAGGGCAACACTGCTTTGAAAAAGGCATGCAACGTGATAAGATGTGCAATCAGAGCACGATGGTAATCCATCTTTCCAGGTTATTTAAGTCCAACATCCATTGTCCAGTGCTGAGCACCACACTTTGAGAAAGAAGTGGGCCAAATGAAGAGGCTATGGACAGAACACCAAATATAAACATAAGTGAAGAAAACATACTATATGGAAGAAAGCTGAAGAAAATGGGGTTGTTCCATCTAATAGAAAAAAACAACAACAACAACAACAAAAACCCAACAAAAAACAAAACCCCCAAACACAAATAAAACAAAAAGCCCACAAAAACTGAGAGAAGACATGATAAAAATCTTCAGCTATACAAAAGCTGTAAAAAGGAACAGCATTACTTTTTTTCATAAGTCTGATTTATAGGTTTGAATGACAGAGAAAAAAAAAGAAAAAGTATGGGTAAAAATTATGAAGTAGCATATAACTCTATTTGGGGATTCCCATCTTTACAAGTCTTTAAAGAACAAGTTAGATAATCTTCACATGAGACGAGAAAAACAGATGGATAAGACAATCTATTTCAGTCCATCAAGCCATTTAGATGACTCTGCTTTTATGTTTTTCTAATATATAATAGGAGTATCTGACCTGTGAGTAGCAGTGGTGGTAGGGTAAAGTCAGCACAAGATTTTTCCCCAGCCCCTCTGATGCCAGTCACTAAATTGGACAGTGTGACAAAGTGGTTTTCTTACACAGCCTACTTTAGGTATTGGTTTGGAGATGGCAGCATTGGGCCGACTGAATGAAATTGCAGCTTCCAGGACTCATTGCTTAGGGATATTATCCTATGCCATGAGAATAATTAATTTTATCTTATCAAAGTCAATCTGTAACTCACTTTTATCTCTTCATCAGCTATATAATAAATAATTGGTCCTGGAAGTGCTTCAAAAAAACCATTTAATATCTTGGCCCATATTACAATAAAATCCAGATGAATACTGGCTACTTCTCAACACCTTTTACTCTTAGGGAAAGAAGAGGAACAGAATGGATGTCCAGCATGCTCCAGCCAGCTCTGAATGATCAGCAGACCTGAATGATCACCAGGACCCCAGAGTATGCCATGGAGCACTCTTGAGTCTCGGTAAAGATCCACATCCAACCTGGTGTAATTCAGCAGTCTGGCGGCAGCTTCGGCACTGAGAGTGATGTTTCTGAAATTCTACTCTTCCTGTCACCTACAGTGAGTCAGTGGCAAAAATATGCACGACTCCTTAGAATCCTTAGAATCTTTCTAATGCAAAATTCACCTGATGTACACATGGACTTACCCATTTTAGGGGATCATTATTGTATTATTTTTTTATATCATTTTGCATGGCATTTTTTTTACAAGTTAACACAAGTATTTACTGGAAAAAAAAACAAAGAGTAGAAAAAGTATTGCATTACAGACTACTATCAAGACAGTTGTAGCATACAAGTTCTACTTTAGACCAAAAAAAAGTTTACATAAAAATATTCTTCATTGTAAGAAACCTTACATGATGCACACAAAAATGAAAAAGGGCAAAAAACTCATCATCATCATGGCTAGGCTTCGC
>VZRE01007343.1:9623-23853 GCA_013396775.1 Cephalopterus ornatus | reverse complement strand
CTATAGAGAACTGATCTGTTTCTATTAATCTACATAGTTATTACACTACTCCATAATCCTCACCTCATCAGAAATCTACCTTCTCTTAGAAGTAAAAATAAAACCCACAAACAAGAAACCCCTCCACAAAACTCCGCAAGCATTACTCTGTAATAGTTGGTCTGCGAAGTGACAAAATAACATTTGTCACTTGGAAAAATGGAAAAAAACAGAGGAAAAAAATTTTTATCATAAACAGGAAATTCCATTGGCCTATATGACAAATACAGTATATATTGTTGTGCTTGTGCATTAGGGACAGCAACTCTAAGCAGAGATGTTCTCTTATTAGAGCAACTAGTTTTCATATAAACATCAGACAACATTTCAGATCACAGGAAGGTCTTGCCTGCCTTAAACCAGTCCACTTTTCTCTTTTGTTCCACTTGGTCAAACAGAATTCTGTGTAGTAAACATATTAGTCTATAATCTTAGGTCATACTACATACTATAAAATATCCTATTTTGCTATGACTCTGAAGACTAAATTGAAGAGAGGAGTTAAAATCTAGATATTAACAAAAAACCCACTGGACTAGAAGGTTGCTGTAGCTTGACCTCAACCAAAATGAGAATTCAGTAGGATAAAATTTGACAAATGCTGCAATCACTGTTCTTGAAAATTCCCAAAACTGATTATAATGTTTTGCAGCTCAAGCACCAGTTTTGCTAATATACAATGACATTTTTAGTTACTTTAAACAACATTGTCTCCAAGTATGTCTTCCTTTTTTCCACTGCAAATATAATATGACTTTTTGTAACACACCTGTATGTGTTTACCTTCTTCATTATCAATCTTTTCAAACTTAATAGATGATGCTTTTTCAACCTCTCTCTGATTGCTTTCTTTGAATTAGTACTCATTTCCTGTTAACCTTTCAAGTCTCATCTCTCAAAGTATGTTTCCTAAAACTAGATACTATATTTTTTTCACTCTTCATTATTCTTGAGTATAGCACATTATTTCAGCTGTATTTTACACAGAACTTTTCCATCTCAATCACCCAAAAGCAAAACTGCTTCTTCTTCACCACTAGTCTATTAGATTAGTCAACATATTATTCTTCCACTTGCCCACTTCATTTCATTCTTTGACTACGAAATAATGACTCCAGTTTACGAAGATAGTTTTAAATACTAAACCTATACAGAGTGTTTGTTCTGAGTATAGCTACAAATTTACTATCTATTTACATCCTACTCTATTAGCACGACTGACAGAAAAGAAAACAACTTGTGACTTTATTATCTGACCTAAAGAATTCCTTGCTTGTATTTGGTCTCACTTTGCACAAAAAATTCCCCCCTACTCAGATATCAAATGATATAATTTGAATAATATGTGATATCCAACATTTATCAATGAAAATTTAAAAAATAGCTAGGCAGTCAGTAAGCCTACCTATTAACTGAGTGAAGATAGCCCAAAGTTAAGGTCAAAGCCACAACTGAAAAGACACTGAAATTGTGCTTTAAACTGAATCAACACACCTAACCGTATAAAAATATTTCAATACTGCTACAGCTTTAATGTAGACTTTCTCTGAGATACAGTAGATACTGAAAACATTACCATTCATAACTATATAATCCAAGATATTTTATCAAATAAAGAAGTCTTTTGTGAGGAAAAACTTATGAGTAAAGAGCTACACTCTCAGATACATTGTCAGATGTAAACACGAAATTTGGGGGAATGGGAATATGGGTGGTTTAATAAAAATCAAATTAAGCTAAGAGTTCTCTATTTAGTCTCCATCTAGAGAAAAGCAGATTCCCCCCAAAAGAAGATTCCAATAGCTTCTCAAGGGGCTTTTCATTGACTGGATAAAGTTTAAAGATATTTATCATCTTGCCTAATTGGATAAAATAAATAATGCTAATATGTTCCTGTGCATCACATTCAGATAAGTGTCTTTTGTTCATCAATACTGTCACAGATGTAGCAAGAAAAAAAACCCCACAACAATTTACATCTAAGAAGCACATTGTAATCCAATTAAACTGTTCATTACAGAGTAGAATATTACTCTTGAATACATATAATCAAATATTATCAAGTATGAAGAATACTAAGATCTTTGTCATCTTCCTAATAAGACATCTTTTGCAGTTTATGAAAAATATCCTACAGAAGAATTACTAGGAAGGTAATTGCAACCTGAAACTACAGGCATACAGAATAAATTTGTGCCGCTTTCATAAGGCATAAAAACAGAAACAGAATCTATTATCCAGAGATCAGCTTTTCATTTCAATATCCAACTGGTGACATCAAGAAGTAAAAAAGAGATACTATTAATAAATAAGTAAATTCACAAGAATTTAGTAGAAACTAACACAACATAAAATAACGCTATGATTATAACTGCATTTGAAGAGCAAGTTAAGCGTGTAATTTAGAAATAGAGCTTTGGTAAAATTAAACATTCTTTCTAAAAGCAATAGTGGCTGACAGTTTGGATTAAGATACAAATAAATAAAACCAAAGATCCTGTGCTTAAAAAAGTTCCATTATCTTAGTCTGACATTTCAGAATCACTCCAGGATTACCCTTCCTAGTGACAAACCCAATGCTGAACTTTAGACTCATTAATGAAGGTGAGAGAACTCACACACATGCATTCATATGAATTCTCTTTTTTATAACTCTACAGATAAATCTTTATAATATCCATTGCTCATGCAAAAGGCACAGAATTAGGCAGACGATAGGCACATAATCCATCCTTCCACTCTCACAGGAAACAGGAACTTTGTGTGTCTTTCTCAAGAACAAACCATCGAACACCCTCAAGAAAACAGCATTCACAATAAACATAGACAATGGCACAGCAAGAACTACAAATTTTGAGAACACAAAAATATCAACATCAACCTAAGACAAGACTTTTAAACATTATGTACCTATTACATATGCCAGATACATATACTTCCTATGATTTGGATGGATTGTAGTGGCACACATATCCTAATCTGGAGCACATAACCTACTCTCCAATTAAGGATAAAAGGATTAAGCCCAAAGGCACTATTTTAAATTTGTCTTTTACCACAAAGTTGTGAGGTGTTCTGAGGTCCAAGATGGGCTTGAAGCCCCCTGACTTTTTCAGGATCAGGAAGTACCTTCACTAAAATCCTTTCCTTGTTCCTCTTGTAGTGCAGGCTTTATAAATCTGCATTTAGAAGGGAAAAAAAATCTGGTTCAGAAGAGCAGAAAGACTTTTAAGTATTCCATATCACTTCAGTCTGTGCCTTGAGAGCCTTGGACTAACTACAATATTGCCTCAAAGTAACTCCAGTAAAAATGCTGAAGGGGCCAGTGCCTGGAAAAAAAAGAAACAATACACAAATGTACTAATATACTGAAAATGTGTATGTATTACTTTCAAAACTGCTTCAACAAGTACATGTATATAATGCAGATATTTCAGTTCTATTCAATCATTCACTAGCATATTCCTTCATAATGATCACTTTGTTTTCTGAAAACAAACTCAGGGGTTTTTTCCTTCCCCTAAAGTATGAATAGTTTATCTATTTCTTCTGTGTTTCATATGACACTTTCATTAGCGTGTTCTCAGAGAAAACCAGAAATTTCTTGTAAGACCTAATTGTTTTATTTCATTTTACTGTTACAATTTTTATAGTAACTGAAGCATCAAACACCTTCACAATCTGACTGCACTGGTACTGCAAACCCCAACAAAAAATGCTGATACTGTGCACACTGAAATGAAAATCCAAAAGTTGTGCAGTTTTGAAAAACTGCAAAGATTCTACAAATGCTACAAACTATGAACTTATTTAATGGTTTAATTTTGCAATGGCAAAGACAGTCCGTAAACAAAAACATTTAGAACAGACTGTCATTGGTTCATCAGCAATAAGATAGACCAAAAACTGAAAAAAAGTTTGATTTATAAGAATTTTTATCCACTGAAAAAATAATGATTAAAAGTTTGAAATGTAACAACTTTCAGAATAACTTGCATTTAGAAGCATAACATTCACAAACTGAGTTTTGAAAATTAATTCCACAAAAAACTTTGGAGTACAATTAATGGCAAATTAAACTTACTTACTTCTTTTTCTTAAGGAAAATTTCTATAACTCACAATTCAGTTTTAAAGAGCTATCCCTCACACCAAAATATGCATTCATCTCCTAGCTTATTTGTTGTTTTGTTTTTAGGGGTCACAGATAAACTCTTAGAGAGATGTCAACTATCAGTGCCTGGAGTCAGCTCTGAGAAAAGCCTGCATGTAGTATAGTTAATACAAAAAGTAGAAAACTTGCCCAGTACATATGGAAACCTCTGAAAAAACTGTTGTGACCTTACAGAAAAAGAATGAGAATAAAGAGATTAGTGTGCTGTGAACTCTTCCATACCCCTACTTTCTGTCCCATTAGACACTATCAATGGAGAGTGTGACAATTTTGGTCACAAAGACAGTTGCACAGCTAACTTCCACCTATAAAACAGAACGAACGTATCATGGTTTTGGTTTTGTTCATTTTGAAGTCACCAGTTTTACCAGAATGGTTTTTATTGAAATATTTATTTCAAGTTCACATTAACTGATGTTTCTAGATTCAGACATAGTCTGAATTATCCTGTGTCAGCCAAGCATTTCATTGCCTTTGCAACAGCTCTTCCTTAACAAAAATCAAGGAGAACGCTTTTTAAATACTCATCCATTTCTGTCAAAATGACCTTGGGTTCACTACAAGCAGAACATGTTCATGGCAGTAACAGGTCACCTGAAATCTAGAAAACTGATCAGGCAGCTGAACAACAAGAGTAACACTGAAAAGTAATTTTAAAAAAATCATTAGGCTGTATTTAATCTAAGCAGACAGAATATTGGGAACTAAAAGCGCAGGCTCTTCATATATAATTTTCAAAGTGTTTTCTAATTTTTTAACTTCTTGAACATTTGTATTAATTGTGTCTTTAATACAAGTGTTTAATTAAGCACAACAGAAGTAGAGAGTGTTAAGCCTTGATTGAACGAATATTCATCCTGTCCACCTTCCTTAAAAATACAAATACAGAGGTTTCACTTTAACAAAAACATAACAAGGTTTTGCAAATTGCTATCACTATTTAATCCAACAAAAAACTAGAAATATTTGTTAGGTTAGGGTTCATTTGTTTGCTTGCTTTTTTCAGATTTTTTTTCCCTCTGGGGAACAAGCGTGCATATTAAAAATGTATGAGTTGCCACAAATATTTCTGAACTCATCTTAAATGTTACTGTATTCTTTCTTGTTTTCTCTAAACGTTTTGGTTTGGTTTTTTTTCCCCTCAATGGCAATTCAACTCTCTTTTTTTTTCAGCTGTTTCAGAATATAGCTGGGAATACATATGCCCCAGAAATCATGCATGAAAGGTAATTGAAATGTACATTATTAAAATGCTAGATGCTGTTGGAGGGTCCTCTCCTTGTAAGTTTGGATTGATTGTACCAACAAGGGCAACACACGTTAAAAAATCAGAAAATTAACCAAAAAACCCCACCACCTAACTTAGTTGCCAAATGAGAGAGTATTACCCCAATCCAGTCACATCCTAAGCCCAGAAAGACATAGTTATGACACCAACAAAGTTTCCTTCTCAGAAAAGTTATCCTTGCTGTCATCATCCAACCAAATACAGCAACATACACACTGCTCTGCCAAAAATTTTTGCACATTATTCTTTATCCCACATTAAACTTAATAACATAGCTTTAATATCTACATTATAGTGCTGTGTTGAGAAAGCAGTGAGTACCCCACCCCTGCCAAGTGAATTTTTGAAAAGATAAGCAACTTGAAAAATCTTAGAGGTAAATCAGGATTTTCTTACTCAAAAAAAAGACCACAAATTTTGGACCTAAGAGGTTAAACACAATTTATGCCAAAACTTTATTAAATGCAATCTTATGCCAAAAAACCTGCTCACAGATACTAAAGTAAGGACAATAGCCCAAATGATTTTGTATCCTCTATTTGAAAACAAGAAACTTTCTTTAATAAGGTGGATATCAATAAACTACTTGGTGCTTTAATAGATCTTTGAAGAAATAATTGATTACAGTGTATCCGCCTCATAATTAACCCCCTAGGTAACCTAAATATTTCAACTAGTGGAAAATGTGCCTGCTAAGCTATTAAAGTAGTCTGAATACAAAGATATAATGTTCCTCTAAGATTAGCTGACAGAAGTTATTTGTGGGAAAATTATTAGAATTGTTGGTTTAGCACTAAAAATAATCCTGAATCAATGATTTTTAAAAATCTTTCAGTATCATAGTATCTTCATTTTGGTTAGGATGCCTTACACAATGCCTGTACAGCACAGTGGAGCTCAGTACTGAAACTTCCCGGCCAGGTACATGAAAGTTCAGAAGTTAAAACACAGTGGAGAGAAAAGAAAAAAAAAACATTGCTATTGTTAGCAATCCCAGGCTCACTATGTTGTGTCAAATGACAGTACTACAAAATCCAAGCTGGTCCAAACAGACAATTCAGTTATTTGGGTGCAATGCTGCCTCCAGGAAACAATGTAGATAGAACCAAAAACAGAAGCTAAAAAATCCTCCCACTCACACTATCAACATACCCTTCATCTGCTACTGACAGCCCAAACAGGACAACAAAATGTTCAAACACACCCCACTCTGCCAAGTCCAGTGAGTGCAAGCCTTTTGCCATTTGGGGAGTATGACCTCTGGCAGACTACTCCTAAAAAACTATTATTATATTAAAGGACTGGGCACTCACAGAAGCATGAATCAGCAACCAATTTATCAGCACACTCATGGGCTTTTTCTTCAAGACATGCAGTAATTTCAGATTTCAGAACAAGACAGAAGTAGTTCCATGTAGTTTGATGTTGCCTTGTGAAAGCTTTGTTTTTTAGCTGAAAGTAACATTTTTTAAAAAGCATGCAACTTCATTTAGCAGTTAAAAGGGATGTAGTGTAATTAAAGACTCCATAATTTGAGTATAGAAAAGCCTTATCAGAAGACCACTTAGTTGTTCTAAGGTGACAGAGTCACAGTAAGATTTAAAATACTCTGCATACCTATTTAATTGAAATTAACAATACTTTTAAAATAAAACTATGGATTCATAAAAATTAGGCAACATAGCACTACAGAGAAGAGATGCCCAGGTGGGGGCAGAAACAATACCAAATATATTATAAATGGCACCAACTTAGAAGTAGTTTGAAAGATACTTCTCAACTGCACAACAACATGGAAATACTTAATACTAGAACAATAAGTACTGAAAGATAGATCTTTTCTTGTTTTCTTTTTTTCCATGTAATCAAGTTTTACTAGCTCTCCTGTAAAGCCCATCAGTTCAGTTTTCACTACTAACTACAACTTTCATGAGCAGTGAAGAGAACACTTAAATAAAAAACACCAAAAAGGAAGGTTTGATGAAAGCCTTCATGCTACCAACTACTTTCTCGGAGAAAAGCAGGTTATATTTGCAACCAGTAAAATAATAAAAAAAAAAAAAAATTGAGTAATTAATCAGATTTTTAAAAGCCATCATTTTATGAGCTTCCCATCAGTAGTGTTCCTCTAAAATTATAGGTGATATGAACCAAACTTTTATAAGAATAACCAATTTACAATACAGCTCTTTTCAAAATTCTTGACATGGAAACGCAAAAGTACCAAAAGCTAAGCAGCCAATTAAAGAAGAGTAACATCTTGGCAGTTACATTGACTTAATTTCTATCCCACATAATGACATATTAGAATACACTAACAGAAAGAAATCTAGAGATTTGATTATACAGACATGAACAATGAAGACTACTATGAACAGAAGATAAGGAAATAATAAAGTCTTGATGAAAATCAGTATTTTCAATCTGCTGATGCTTCAAAACTTTAAATGAAAAATCAGTTTCTCTCTTGGAAGCTTCAGACTTTGAAGTTTAAGCACCATAATCCTTAATAATAGATTTATTGAGCTGATTTTATGTTTCTACTGAAAGTAACATTTCACACAAAATGCTACTAGAAAGCTCAGATGCACAGTCACAATAATCACATAATAGATTTTACCACGTTACTGTGTCAGCTTACATACCACTTTTCCCAATGGTAACAACGTTAGAGGAGATTCAGACAACAACCAGAGATAAAGTTAGAAGTCTAAAAAAACTAAGCTCATTTTTATAAGCAGTTTAACAAACAACATATTCAAATCAAAATTTTAACAACAAAGGAAACATGAAGTAGTGTACACTTAAGCATTATTTTCAAAGTGTTTCCAAAACGGAAATCACTACAAAAAGGAACAGGCAATATCAATATTCTCTTACAATATTTCTCTGCCCCTCCTCCCTCACTTTTTTACTCTCTTTATTCTATCTCCCATGTTTCTGATTGCACAATCCTTGGAACATCAACCACATCTTACATGACTATATGGTATCTTCACATTAACAGACAAGGTACAATTAGCAATTTTCTATCACTGTTATCTTCTCAGTAAGTTAAGATCAGTTTATAGAACAACAGTAGAAGGTTGCTAGAGTAATATTAATTTTAATGTCATGAATATCTATTTAATGCACAACTAAGAGGGGGGGGGGAGAAAAAAAAAACCAAACATTTGAAATTAAAAAACACTAAAAAGGGAAAAACTTGCTCAGCATATTATGCAGAGAAATAAGTGGAACAGTGGATGCCAACAAAAGACATATCAGGGGTGAAAGGGGCACAGGGAATATTTCAACAGCTAACTTAGGCAAGGAGAGCAAAAGCAATAAAGCTATCCTCAAATGGCAAACAAAGTCTAAATTATAACTTGCCTCCAGTCAAATGTTCATATACTATATATACAATCCTCTTCCAGTGAAGAAACATGAGGGGATAATTTTGAAAGAGTTGAAATATTTTAGTGACATAAACATCTAAGCACCTGAGTCCTTGGCCATTTTGGACAAATTTAAGATAATCTACTAGCATCTATCTAGCACTCCAATAAGAGAATAAAAGTCTTACTAAAAAAACAGTATGATCTAGAAAAAAGCTTATATTAAAACACATTATGTACATTTAGTGCCAGAGGACTGAAGACAGCTTTGCCCAAAAGCTCACAAGGACCAAACTTTACTCACTTTTCAAAGACTTAATTACAACTTTTTAACAGTAGTAGTTAGTCTGCTGAATAGTCAGACACCTTCACGAATTAGGGAAGTTTTATTAGCTTACCACTTGCTAGGACTAGAGAAATTAAATACTAACATCAGCAAAAATAGCATTCACTGCTTTTGAAATGAATCTTCCATTCTATGAGCAAAAACCATGTATTACTTGATTTACACACAGCAGCTCTCATACCCATATGTCTTATTCAGTTCATTAGGATCAGTCAACTTTTAATGGATGTGTAACTTATTTCAGGTCGGATACCGAGTGTTCATGGGAACAACTAGGTGACAGTTTCAACCGAATACTCTACAACTACATATAAATTAAAAAGTAAGTCTTCTTAACACAATGGGAATTTGGAGTTAAGAGAAGACATTGTCCTAGTTTGCCTTTTACTTGAATTCTAAAGACAGTACAGTATTTAGAAATTGTGATTTTGAGACCTTATATAAACAAGGTTTTGCTCACAATGCTAATTGCAGCACCTGAAATTCTGTTTAATTAGAATTTTCTATTGCTTCTCTCAAGCATAACCTACTTAGTATTACAATGTTCTGAAATCACATAGAAATAGAATACTAGCTTCAGATGTGGTAGGTGAGAAATGCCTATATTTTAACATACTGTGTCCTCTTTCAATTAGACATAATAGCATTAGCATAATATCCCAGACTATTTTCTTTTTTTTTATCTTTTTTTATTTCTATTTTGAGTGAAAATTGAAATGAAAAAAAATAAGGAAATGGCATAAAAAGCTACTTACTAGGTAATGAAAAGACATACATTGCTAAAAGAAACTCAGACACTAAGTAATATATAAATTATTTACCTTGGTTGCAATGTCAGCTTTATAACCGTCTTGTGTGGCAAAGAATCTTGGGAGGCCTGAATATCATCCTACAAGAGAACATCTTTGAATTTGCTTTTGAATACACTTAAGTGGATAACACAGGAGCTTTCTCTACTTTATGAATTTTGTGAAGTAGAGAACCATGTTAACAATGCCATAAACCAAAGCCTATTTTAGCATATTACTCAGGATGACAAACTACTAAACTTCATAAAATAAGTATTTCAGATTGAAAAAAGCAAGAGACTCAATTTGGTCAATTCATTGAGAAAACATCTGTTTTCATTAACTGCCTTATTAGATTCCAGTATCAAATTTTTACCCATGTTTTCATTTTTGCATAAAAGACTTCATAATCACTAACTTCCTTCAAATTTTGCAAATACTTATCACATATTTTTATTAACTTTCCCTTGCTATAAATTCACTTTGAAACACCACACTGCTGTGTATTTATCAGCAGGACACTGTCTAGTCTTCTATCAGCTCTCGTTGTTGCCTTACATAGTACCTAGAGAAAAATTTAAAAAAAAAAAAACATATTTTGGGGTGAGGTATGATTTTTATGTGATATAAATTATGTGAAGAATTATTTCAGAATATAAGTTCTTACTTTTCACTGGCTTTTCTATATTCTTAAATGCAACATGACCCAGGGCTCACTTCCATTGAGAAAACATAGAGACAAGACATTGCTGACACTGTTGCATTAGTTTAAGCAAGAAAACAGCCAAGCTGTTGATGCACAGCGCATTCCTTTTAGTTCATACAATGCTGACCACTTACACGAAAATTTTCTTTCTGCACTTAAAGAAATAAGACTAATGTACAGGAACGGTGCAATAGTTGCACAGCTTTACTTTTACAGTTTATATCTCATCCTATTGGTTGGGTCATTCTGGAATCTTTTTTTCAGTGTATTACTTTCCAAATGATCTAGTTTTCATTTGTTTACTAATGTAGAGTCCGTAAAACTTAACACATAAAGCAAAAAGTATTAAGTTATCAACTAAGCAAACCATGACATGCTTTTGCATGTAATAATTGCATAATTTGCTTAAGTAATGAATAATAAGTAAGTAATTTGCATTACCTGCATAATTTGCAAGTAATAATTAAGAATAGTAGAAAAAGTGCAAGCAGTGTCATTCTGGAGTCCTTCCATCACGTCTTATTTACAGCTTCCCTTTTTCTAGGCTTCAAGGGAAACTTTCTCCCGGTTGTACCTACTACCTGCTGGAATGCTGCTGCTATACTCCTGTGCTCTGTTCCTCTATGTGCTTCACCCCTCAAAAACAACATTCATTTCCAATCTCAAAGCCTTCATCATTTGCCTTCCTCAGCTCTCTTGACATTCATTCTTAATGCCCATCTCTGAGCAATTCTTGAGATTCCATCAGCCACCAAATACCATGATTCTGTATTTCAAAACAAGTGCCTTTGAACTTTCTACTTGCTCAAGGTTTGCAAAGGGTCTTGTAAATATACTGAAGTTCTCCCGTTAGAAATCTACAAATCCCACACTAAAAAGCTTTAGTTGTGATATCTGGTGTTCTGCAGACATATTAGATTTATGATATGCTGCAGATACTGTTTGTCATACAGATAAATCATAATCTACTTCTGTAATCTCCTTATTTTTTCTGTTTTATATATACACAATAAATTCACTGAAATAAGAACTTGTATTTTAATTTCTGCTTTCACAGTGGTAATGATAGGTTTGAGTCAGTATGCTCCTAGGCAATATACAGCTTAAACAGCAAATAGTACTTCTAGAATGCAGCGGTATTAATCCAGACTCATAAAGAACAGGAACCAAGAAAGTTTAGTAAAATGTAACATCATGACATCCTCCAATATAATTCAGAGCAGAAGTAAAAACTTCTATCCATGAATGACTTCAAAATATTTTACTTTCTGAAGGTGCACATCCATTTTGGTAGCCTTTCCAAACAGGAGAAAAATTATGTGTTTCTGGCACACACCCAAGTAGCACACACATGCAGCATATATACACATACATTCGTATAAAACTCTTAAAAAGTATAAAGAACTATTTTAGCAATTTTTTATATATACATATGACTGGAAAAGTAATTCAAGTACATGTTTCATCAATGTGCTCTTTACTGTAAAATAGGTCTCAAAATGAGACATGGGGAAAGGTTGCTGACTTTATCATCCATTTCATTGAACATTCCTGTTTCCCTGTTTCAAATAAGTTCAGCTAAGGGAAAAAACCCACAAGGTATTGTCTGGCAAATTCAGCCTAGACTTTCATTTGGGATGGAAATTTTCTTCTTCCCATATTTTTTAAGTTACAAGTCAAACTACAGGGCTATCTACCATTATATATTCACTGATATATGCTTATCACTGAAGTCACCAGTAAATTTATGCCCACAAGAAAATCAGAACACCTGGTTTTACTATCTAATTCACAAAGTGGAAAAAACTAAGTCCCTTTGCTTTAGATGTGTGGGCTTTTTTTCAGCAATAACTGCTGAAATATTTGCTTTTTACTTTCTAATATCTTCAACCAATACAAACAGCGATAAGAAGATTTTTGAGAAGTGATTAGCCACAAATTTAGTTCTGACTTTTCCGGGTCATTCAAACTGTATTGAAAAGAGAAAGATCACATTTAATTTTTGGAAAAACTCAAGAAAGACAGCTCACCATCTTCAGGAATGGAGTTGATGAGTCATAACTATAAGCACTTTTATCCTTTAGGACAAGAATATGAGCAGAGTCAACTATCACTTTCTTCAAGTTCATTATTGAATGGAAAAGCCTGTTAAAACATTTAAAGTCTTAATTAGTTTTGAGTTGCTTTTGTTCAATGTAGTAACATCAAAATTCAAAAATTATCAAGAACTCAACAATATGAGTTGCAGAAAAGCAAATGTAATTTTTAACATCAATATAGCATGAAATAAGAACAGCTAGTTGTAATGGGTGACCAGATTAAAAAAAGCAGAAATATTCTGAATTTCAGTACATTCCTGCCTTGCATACTGAAAGTGAGGTAGATCTAACAGTTATACTATAAAAAATATACCCTCAGAATACTTTTTCAAGTACTTTTTCAAAATGCTAATCTTAGGAAAGTTTGTGATTTATGTTTGATTGTATGATTTCCAGTTTCTATAGTGGAAACAAGCCTGAGATGCTGGTCACAAAGTCAAGACTGCATTTATGTAGCATTTAAAAAACAATCAGAAACACACATTTAAATTACTACTACGTTTTCCATTGCTTCAATTTCTGCAATGCTTACTAACTCTTAAATACAGACAGCTGGGCAATTTTATTTGTAAAGTGAAAGAAGTCTTTATTTTAATCTCTCATAACCAAGTTCATTGTGCATGCTGGCACTTTGATAACACCCATGCTTCAATAGATTAAAAATTTATGGAATTTAAAAATACTTGTCATGAAATAGATTAAAATAAGAAGGAGCATTTTAGATGTATTTAAAACAATGATTTAATTAATGAACATGCTGTAGTATCACCTGTCTACCATCATCTATCTCAATTAAATTTTCTAGTTATTAACATTCCAATATGTAACAATTTTCTGAACAAATCCATAAATAAAGCATGTACATACACAGACATCCATATATCATACAATCTTCTTCAAAAAATTCTGTGAAGCAGCTAACAGAAAAATTCGTCAGTACCGAGAAAGCAACTACCCACCAGCTACAACAACAATAAACAAAATCAGATACATTTAAGTAGAAAATTGTCAACACCAAAAAGTTTTCCCACTTTGAAGGAAGGTAGGTTACAGAGGGTGTGGGCTTGTCCAAGGAATATATGCTTAAATTAGCTTATCTCTTGATCATTGTTTAAGAAAGACGGAAATAATCTCCTATAAAACAGTTACTGCAAAAAATAACAGCTGTTATTAAAGAAATCTCAGTATTGCATCTATCTAGCTACTTGTGAAACCTCAAAAAATTTGGATATCGAATTCCTACTTGGAGAATTAAAAAAAATATTTCATAAACAAAGAGCATGGGGAATCCGATCCACTTCTCATCCAAAGCACCACCACACTCTCAGTACCGAGTATGTTAATATATCAAATCTGTACCTCTGAAATAAACAGTTCTGTTCTAAAAAAGCAAGTGGAAATTAAGATTTAAGTT
>VZRE01007339.1:0-51042 GCA_013396775.1 Cephalopterus ornatus | reverse complement strand
GTACACTGGGAAAAGCTGCCAAAAAGATTAAACTATAGTCCTAGATTACTGTTAAATCATTTCTACATCACAATACCCGCCTGCATGAGCTACTCGGGCTGCATCCTATAGAGCGAGAGACTTCTTCCCCCTGTGCACAGCCAGAAGTGTGCCAGGTGATGTTAAGACTATTACAATTACTAATCACAGAAATGTTTGCAACCTAAAACAAATTCCTTATTTGTAATTTAAGCAGTTTAAAACTACTCCATTTGTGGTGGGTCTTATACTCTGAAAACTGTATGCTGAACTGTTGCCTGAATCACAGAAATTAGAAAATGCTTGATTCTTTTCCTTCCTTCCAAAATCTCAAGAGCTAAAATAAATACGCCAGTTCTTCTGGCCTCCTAGATAGCTTTTCTTTTCATTTTAAATTAAAAAAAAAAAAAAATCTGTCCCTTACATTTTTTAGAATTTTACTTTAAATGCACAGAAATGGTCTTTATTTCAGTATTTGAGGAATGTGTTCTGGGTATTGGATTTTCTTTTTGGTATGGGTTAAAATAAATGATTGTCCTAATGGTTCAGGAATCGGACCCTTCTGTAGTCTAAAGAGTTTGAGAAGTTCAGACTTGAGTCTGTTGGGTCTTTGTTTTCCATTCCCTCAGGGAGATGGCAAGATCAAACTCTGCCTTCCTTGAGCACTTACTGGTTGGTGGCTGGAGAGTAATGAAATTTCCTCAAGAGAAGATCAAGAGATGCTATTTTAATGAAAATGGCACCTAGGGGTGATGAAGTCAGTGAAAAAAAATTGGTTACTCCCTCTTTTGTGAGCATGTGGTCTAACATTGTTGAATTTCTATCAATGATTACAAAAGTGAGTAAGGGAAAGCACATACTGGAGTTTCCACTGTTTAAAAGAACTGAAAATCAAACAAAAGTTGAAGCTTAACAAGGATAACATAAGATGGAAAGAAGTCTTACGCCACGCAAACACACTCAAATACACGCACACAGAATACTATGCATACGTGGACACACACAAGTAAGAATGTGTATTTGTATGGTAGGTTCTTGGAAATAGACATTCTTAGCAAATATGGATGACAGATCAATTGTAATTTATTTTCTTTTAACACTGTATCATCATAAAGAAAACTGGTATAAATGAAAAAAATCTATTTCAAATATCTACATCTAAAATTTTAGGCAGTGAAAAAGCACTTCGTTGACAAGGAGTGTGGAATGATGAATGTTAATTGTCAGAAATTGCTGAATGCCTTTTTTTTTTAGTTGCCACAAACAAATTCACATATCAGAACAAACAATACTGCTAAATATTCCTTTTTGTTTTTTTGATTTTTTTTTTTTTGATTTTTTTTTTTTGTTAAAACGCACCGGGGAAAAGAAAACAAAAAACTGGAAATTCATACATCTTTTAAAATTTGAAATTGAAGCAATATTTAGAACCATAGATGAAGAAACACTGTGGCATTGGTGTAATATACACAATGCACCTTTTTTTTATCTGTAATGTACATCAAATACTTTACAACAATGCATTAACAAAAGGCAAGAAATACCTTGCTGTACAGAGGAAACCCCAAATGCAACTTGAAGCCTAGATTCACAATGAATGAGGATATTAAACAAAGTGTGAGAAGCTGTTCCCCATAAAGTATGTATGCTGCTCAGTAACTTGTGCTTAACTCTTGACCCACATCCACTGTCATGTTCTTCCTCCTTCCTTCAGCCACATTCAATATACAGCACTGAACTTTAGACTCTACAGGCCAACAGTAAAGTTGCCCCACACTGTAAAATATATATATGTATATATATATTTCTTTCTAATTACTCCCAGGTTTAGCCTTCATATCTTTTAGCCTTCTAAAAAAATTCTCTTAATTTTTTCCATACTGGTTATCTGTGCCTTCCTATGGAACAGGCTTTAACAAACTAAATTTGCAGGAAAAAAAATGTCTTGTGGTATGCATGCACATGCACAGTTCCTGGAGCTTTTGTATCTGCCTAAGTCTCAAACCCAGGAGTCGGGAGAGGCTGGATAGTGGCTTGTTTCATAGTTAAGTTCACTATAGGGACGAGCAGCTGAATAGAAGTCGACGTAGTTGCCAGTTGACTTTAGTCCCAGGTGCATGTTGTATTCACTTGCAGGTGGACGATGATGCACTTGGTCCTCAAAGAAGGACTCATCATAGTTTCTTGTTGAATTCTGAAATGGTTGATATGGTTCATAATCTTTTCTGCTGGGCTCCTGTGGAACTGGCTGTGTTGAAACCTGAAAGATAGCAACACCCACAGCTTGTTAGATACAACTCATTGTGGGCAACAGGATCGAAGGAGTAAATCTTACTTATGTTCATTGTGCTCGAAATACAAAGTTGTGCATTATCTTAACATCTGCTCAAGGTATTGCTTGGTAGTGAATTAATTCCACAGCTCTGCCTTGTCATTTTATTTCTTTACATGCAAGAGTAGTATTATTATTATTCAAATATATTTATTATTTAATATTATTGCTGCTAAAGATGCTGCTTTATGTCAAAAGTAGTTCATGCAGCATAGTTTATAGTTACTTTCATAGCTACAATCTGTGTATAACTGCTAGCTATATAATGCAAATATTGGTAACCAAATTCAGCCTTGAAGAATTTGAATGGAAGCAATATACACTCCAAAGAGGCTAGACATTTTGCGGCTGTCTTTGACTGGAGTGAGATTTAGGGGGCAGATGACACCATATTCTTAAGAAACATTTAATCTTCAGGACAGTGACACGAGAAAATGTCAAGGAAAGTGCCCTGAAATGGGTTCTTGTGCTACTGTTAAGCAGAACCATCTTCTTACCACCTCCTCAACACTTCATGTTGACTGTCTTGTGTTGTTGTACATTCCAGCTAGTTGCCTTGAAGCTGAAACGTTTACGATAAGCAGAAAAAAAAATAATTATCAGATGATTCCCTAACCTAACTTTTTTCACACAGCCCTAGTGAATCTCTGTTTTCATAGTTGGAACTAAATTAAAATCTGAAATGTATAAACACATGCTGACTAACTTAGGAGACTATCTTTCACTTTATGCCACCTCTATAAGTTTGGGCAGACTTTGTGACTGCAGACTTTGTGATTGCAAAATGATGTAGCCTGTCAATCTTCACAAAGTCATCACTGGGAATATTGATTCTCAGACACTGATGTCAGAAGACTTTGAGGATCCTGCTGACTCTGCAAGACGACAGGAACAGTTGCACTGCTATGGCCTAAACTTCATAATATTTGTTCAAAACATGCCTGTATTGGACTCTATGCACACAGTACAAAAGATTGTTCACTACCTTTACCAGTCCTACAAGTGACCTTACAAGGTTGGGCCCAATATTTGAACCACACAAGTGAGCATAACTACTCTGGTTTCTATTTCTAGTACTGCTATCAAGGTGTACAGGACCTTCAGGACCTCCCTTTCATTTCATGTATTCAAACACAGGTGTTTAATTTGAACGTAGGAGAAAAAATCTACAGGAAGAAGTCTGTTCATATGTGATTTTTTTAATTTGTGATATTTTCCTTCATTTCCGTATAAGATGTTGCACCGGTCTTCTGCCACCTGGAATGGTAACATTTTAGTCTCTGTACTTACCTGGTTATGTTTGATATCTTCAGCAGGCGCACCATACGAGTTCCTGTACAAAGTTGAGATTCCAGTGTTCTGAGCTGGAGAGAGAAAAAAGAAAGGAAAAAGCAGGTTTACCAAAAATACCTCTTTGGCCTCAAGGTGAATTCTTAAGGCTTTATTAAATACATCACACAATGTCTGTTTCCCACACACCAAAATCTTTAAGCATCTGCAGACTTCTGTTTTCCTCCCACTAAAGAGTCATCATCTTTGCTTTGGTGTACATACATGTCCTTAGTATACATTTATTAATGGTGACAGGGTATACATTTATTAATGGTGATAGGCTCTACATGATGTTCATATCAATCTTGTGTGCTTCATATATATAAATCAACAAAATAATTTCATATACAGCTATCATTCAAAAATATATTTCAAGTTAGAGACAGGATTCTATATCACATCTATACTAAACAGGTAGGACTTGTAAATATTGAGACTGAGAAACATTTCAGTTCTTTCAGTTCTTTCACTTCAGTTGGATGATGTGGATTACTAATTATTAATTAATATAGTAGTGATTTTGCTCTGTCATTAAATTATTCATGCAAAAAGTGATTAAATGCAAGTGAAAAAGGAGCTATGCAAAAAAGTAATATGTAGTTATACTGAAGAGATATGGCCAAGGGAGTCTCAAATCCACGACTACTATTACTGCTGTCACTTTCTTCTCAGATGTTCTACTACTGAAATGCACAGACAAAACTGAGATATGAGTTTGAAATCTGAAGTAATTCTAAAGACAAGGAGGATAAAAACATATTGTTTTGCAAAAATTTATTTTCCACTCTGTCCCAAAAAACCCCTCACAAAAAGGTAAGAATTTTCCTTGCAAAGCCAACTCCACTTATCACTATGATTTGGCTATCTAGCTGAAGCTTGCTTACTTTGCTGGTAGGACTCAAAAGAATGTAGCTATTTCTCATATTTTAAAGACCACGAAGGCAGTCTTTTGTGTGGCTGCTGCACACTATTAATGCATTATTAACTTTCCAGACATTATAACCAATTATTGGATTGCTGTCATGAGGACTCTTACTACAAAAGCACAAGCCTGAAAGTAAAAATCGAGTAGTTGTCAATCAGAGTCATCAGTGGAACTGAAACATGCTGATCATAACTTCTCATGTCTTTGCAATGGTATAAAACCCAGAGGCACCTCTGAGGGCGAGGACTGAGCATCAGAGCTGAAAGCTGGATATGGGATCCGTGCTAGTCACATCACTAAGAAGAATCACAGTTACTGAAGGTGTAAACAGTCTTTCTTCCTTTGGCAGCACGCTAGCATGGACTCCTGCATGTAAAACTGCCTCTACCTTTCCCCTCACCACCGTACCCTTTCTGGAGAAAGGAATGTCATGGCATTCAGTCAAAGTTGACTGGAATATGCCAATTCTGATCTTCACATCTGTGATGGATTCCATGTTGAGGGTATAATTTTTGCCAGCACTGCTCCATGTTGCTTCTTTTCAGATCTCAGATGATGTTGTTAAAGATCTCCAGCATGTTCGTGAAAACAGGATAAAGGCAGGTCTTATATGGTGGAGTGATAAGCTCTAACAGGTGAAAAAAGAGATTTTTCACTTCATAACCATTAAGTGATAGGAGTGAAAAAAACTCTTGTCTCTTGAAGAGCTGGATGCAACTACTATAAAAAGTACATAGTCCTATGTAGGAAATAGAGAAGAGCTCTGGAGGCCTTTGGTATTAGGAGTTCACATCAGCATTGTTCTTTCTCGTGCATCTCATGACAGCATGACTATCAGTAGTACAACTGCCAGATCTTTCCTTGATATCATCTTTTTTATGCTTTTTTTCTGATTTTCTTGCTTGCCACACAAAATGCTAGAAGAAGTTGGGTTATACAAATTCCTCTTCTCATGATATAAGGATACCCAGTGTTTCAGGTATCCCTTTTATGAAGTCATAGTGCTTGAAAAAAGATGAAAGTGACTTTTAGTGTGTTGGACTGGCATAGATGGAGGAAGAACTTCTTGTAACTACCTTGTTTTCATGTATATAAATGGAAAGATAAGCAGGTTTGATATTTCATGCATGCAAATTTCTAGTCAGACATGACTTAATGTATTCAGTCCAGACAGGGCAACATTGTGCATGGCTGTTTGATGTCAAGAGCAAAAGAGTAAGGTGCAACATCTGAGGGTTTTATGAAGAATTTGATGAAAAATAGCAAACTGGACACATGCTAATTGGTGCGTTGTTCCTGCAGGCAATCAGAGAGACTTCAAGAGGATGGTCACGACCTTTCCATACAGATATGGAAAGGCATATGGTACATATGTGCTGCTAACAGCCATGACTATCATAAAACCAGAAATAGTTCAGAGTTGGTGCATAGCTGTCCAATGCACTCTTGTGACATTTGCACTGATGTGCTCACAAATGTCACTTCCAGATGGAAGATTTATGGTCTCCCAGATCACACATTCTGTGATGGAAAATGGATAAATATCAGCTTAAGAAAATTGCTGCAAGCTCGGTGTTGCTGATTTGGATGCAAATTCACAAGTTTACAACCTAGTATTCTTTTCCAAATGTAATAAAAACAACGAGACATAAAGTACTTGAAAATAAATGCCAAGAGTTCAAGAATAAGAAATCTTGGCTTAGGCTAGCTTAGAGGTTGAGATAATTCTGTTTCTGGAGGAAATGTAAGTGAAGCAATGTAGCTGCCAGCTGTGCATGCAGCCCTGCTCCAGTACCTGCTTCTGAACATGCAGGTGGCATGCCTGGCAACTCCATTTCTGCTCTGCCATGCTTCCATGAGCAGTTGACTCTTGCTGTCCAAAAGCAGAGGAGATATAAAAGAAAGGAGAGAATGAGCTAGATGAATGACAGATATTGTGTGGTTAGTATCTGATTTTCCCTGTTAATATTGCATATGTTCTATCATAATACAGTTGTAAAACAGACAGAAAGAGAGGCTAATGAAATAATTTTCTTTTTTAAAGCATGGCAAGAGAAGGGAAAGGAGGAAAAGGAGTAAGAGATGGAGATTTTCTTGCAGCCACACTTCTTCACAGAGATGTGAGAACTGTAGCTGCAGATGAAATTAATTAAGCAGTGATAAGTGTGAGTGTTTATGTATATATTTTATGCAGTATCTAAATATCCGTACGTGATACTACTGAAGACATCTTTTACTAGGCAAAATTGTGAGAGTTCTAAAATGAGTACTGTTATCAACCTGCAGTGCTTTGTGGTTGCATTGCATAAAGAACATTATAGAAAAAAACCTTTCTTTCTTCCCCCTGTGCAGTTTTCAAGGAGGTATATGTTAAAACAAAAAGTCATATAGTTCCTCAGAGCAGTCTTCTTTAAAGCTGACAAGAGCTTTGGAAATTACGTTACTCAGTGGTTTATGTGATAAAAATGTCACTGACCAAAGTCATCCTCATATGTCCCAGTCACTTGATTCATGGTGTAACACTCAGCTTTCAAATTTTGTAAGTATTTATTCTAAACACATTTACAGACACTCTGAAATAACAAGATACCAGCCTTCTGCAGCTGGAAGTGAAGACACAGCGTGCAGACTATGATGCACATATTAGTTCAGTGAGGGAAATAAGAAAGTAAAAGAAACTTCAAAGGAGTCCCATGACAGTATAGAGGAACCTTATCTTCCCTGATCTGAAGGAAAACACCATGGTATAAATAACATTATCACATGCAAGTGTAGTTCCCATTTTTTTTAACGGACTATAACAGTTTTTGTCTTAAAAATATACTTTAGGTTACAAAATTTTATTATTGCTTATTATTATCTACAGAGAGGAGAAAATGGGCAGTAAATATAAAAGGCCTCATAAACCTGTGAAGAGGGAAATGAGAACTTTGATATTGTGCCTCTAGCTTTTTAGCTATCCCTGTGAAATCAATATAAGTTATCATCTTCAGCCAAACTGTTTACTTCATAGTTTCTTCATTTTTCCCAGAGGTTTCCTGACAACTCCCCACAATGGCAGGAAGCCAACATTTCTACTTTGAAAATCCTTCAAAAAAACCTTCATTTCAGTCCCAGTCAAGAGGTCATAAAATTTTTGAACTATAAACTGAGAAGAGCTTTGGAGAAGAGCATGGAGACAGTCATGGATAAATTGGAACTACAGCTGTGGCTCTACATTCTGTGTAAATCCATAAGTCAAAGAAAGCTCTGTGCAATACATCAGCTTGGCAAAAAAAGCAGAAGAGCAGATCAAAATAAGTATATGCCAGGTGAAATCTGAAAAAACATTCATCTAAGTCCCATCTAAGTGGATGTATCAGCTACAAAGCACTGTCTGATGCACAAAAGGAAACACGGGCATTGCAATGAACTTGCTACATGAACTTACATGAGGCCATTCAGTAAAGTAAAAATCTCACAAAAATCACAAACACTGCTTTTATATTGTTCTTTAATCCAATATTTATTATTTAACAAATATTACAATTAAGTTACACAAATGTCATGTTGAATGCTGATGAGCAAGACTCCTTCTTGTCATTTTCTTTTGTTCTTAAAATGGTGCTTAATTTGAGCTTAGACCAAATGAGCAGAGATTTGGTGATCTGAAAGAGAGAGACAGTTATTTGTTAATTCCATATTTATTTGTACATTGGTCATGAAAGATTGTGAAATGTTATTACACTTTTTGATTCATTTTTTTTTTCCTCACTCAGCTCAGTAGCTGGAAAGATAGTTGATAGCTGAGCATGATGCTGAGAGTTTCAAGTTTCCTTATTAGAAGCCCATCCAAATAATCAGTAGAAACAGACAAATACAAAGCGATATTAAAGGAGAATACAAGGCAAAAGTCAAAGGGGAGCGAAGGTTGCTGGGGCAGTAGAAACCTCATAATCTGAAAATTATATTGCAAGAGAAAGGAAACAAGGGAAACAGGAATGGGAGAAGAAAAACCCTAAAGTAAAAACACAAAATGAAAAGGGGTGGGGAAAATGAAAAGCTCATTTTTTTAATGTGTGGAGCAAGACAAGACTATCTGCAAAGAAACACAAATTTTCAAAATGGAGACACTGCTTTTGGTGAACCTTCTGATATAATTTGCTAGTCTAAATTTGCAGATACAGCTAGAACAAAGTACTAATGTTTCTGCCTTTTCAGCATGATGCTGTTATTCCTGAGATTCACCCTTCATGGATCCTTGACAAATGGCTGAAAAAACTGCAGTCCTGTCCTCCATAATCAGACAAGTAAGGACCACTCAGGTGTTTTAGAGCACTACTTTGTGCAGTGACTGTGAAACACTCAAAACATTACAGATACATAAAATGCAGTACCTTGATTGAATCTTCTGCACTCTTCCGTAGTACCCCGCAGAAGCCATTCAGGACACTTCTAATTCCTGCGTTTTCCAGATGCTCTTAACTGTCATTCCTCTCTTCAGATTTTCACTTTCATGCTAATTAATGTTCCATATTGAATTTTCACACAAATTCCAAGTCTGGCCTTCAGGTTTTGCTTACACAATCACATATGACACAGTAGACGCAGTATGAGTATCTTCATATCCTGAATACAGTCTTGGAAACTAGTATGGATGGTCTGACGCTGAATCAGCATGTTCCTGGTGTCCCCAGTGAGTGGAGGAACACAAAGGCAGCCCATTCTGCCTCTGTGGAAGACATCTGCAGAGGGCTTGGGAGAAGGTAACAGGCATTCAGAAAGTGCAGAGTGACTCTGCACTGTGATTTTTTTGCTTGCCCTGAAGCAGCATTTGGAGAAGAGGACAACATGATGCTCGGCACTATATAAATGTAACAGAATGTTCAATAATGATTATATAAGCCTTGTACAGTGGTGATGGAGACCAATATGTATTTTGCAAGAGAATTCATGAAGAGGTGCAGCACTTGGCGATGCACTCAAAATTTTCTAATTACTGAAATACTAACAGGTTAATGAGCTCACCGGGGAAAGGAAGCCTTCAATGAAACCTGCAACAGATGTCACAACATACACAGAAAATTACTGCATTTAAATCAGCCCAGCTGAGAAAGTAACATGGATAGACTTTACGAACAGGCACAAATTTCCTAGGAATGACTGATACGCAAAATAAGCTAACTGATCCCAGAAAGCCATTCCCTGCAAAAACCAGATGTTAGGGATCACTGCACACGCTCAACTATACCAGTTAATTCCAAGTTATCAACTAACTTCCTTCTGAAATGAAATAAAATGTAAAATTGAAAAAGATAAGTAAAATTTTGTTTAGAGCCTCTCTTCTGTGAAGAAACATGGTCTTTACATATAATTTTCATATAGCATTGTATTCATTCAAATATATATTCACTTGTATTTCTCAAGGTGGCTAAAATTTTGGAATCAACCAAAGCAGGTTGACTCTTTTCCAGTAAATCCAGCCAAGCCTATAAAATGGGCAGTCTATCACAGATGATTTTTACATATGCTATGCAAGCATAATCTCACCTGTCATGGTGTCTTTCCTAGAAGTGTGTTCTCCCTTGTTTCCATGGTAAGTGGCGTTGGTTCCAGTTGATTCATAGTCCGTTTTTCTTTCTTTTAGGCTGATCATTTCCCGAGGTGAGGCTGGGGCACTTGCTGGATGACAAAAATGGATTTTCTTTTTTTTTACATATATGACTGAATGTAGTGTTTAATTCTAGAGCAAACATTTTAGTAAAGTTTATAACTATTAGCATTCTAACATGAGGCTGATCGAAGAAATACTACCACATTATGGAGGAAAAGAAAAGGTGCTGTTATTTCAAGTGCAAGGCAAATTTATTCATTGGACAATCAACTGCAAACATATTTTCTCTCTGAATGTTTTATTTTTTTCACCTACATCCAATGTCTAAGACAATTATTTTGAAAAAAAGTACAACAATATTTTTTTTTTCTCCTTTTGGTTTTCAATTTCTTTAACTTGTCAAAACTTTCTGGTACAGGTACTTCCATTTTTTTCCTCAAAATGGTTACTTTATTTCTGTTGAAAAGACTTAACTTTCAACTGTGTTGAAAAACTCTTATAAAATGTTTTCTTCGCTTTTCTCTTGAAAATAAACAAATGAATTAAATTATTCTAATGGTGGTGGAAAGGAAAGAAAGGAAAGGTGTTTTTTTCACAGAAAACATATAGCAAAGAACATCTAACACTTTAAGGTAATTCAATTTCTGTCTTTAAATATCTATATATGAACAACTGCTATTAAAACAACAACTGCTGCTTTAACCTATTTTTATTAAAACAACATCCTTCATCACCTATACTCATCGTATGGCTAAAAGGAGGAAAGTAAACGTGATGAGGAAGAGAATTGGGTTTTATACTTGAGTCTCAAGCACTGGAGAATGTGAAGATGATCAGTGGCGCTAATCATGAAGCCTTAGAGATTGTGATGCTTAGGAATAGGGAAAATGTAAAGGAAAAAAATAATGGTTTCCAAAACTGACTTCAATCTATTTAGGTGTTGGTAGATAAAGTGCACTTTTCCTGTTGTGGAGGGCAGGAGAATTACAGGGTGAGTGGCAGAGCCCCCCAGAGCCTTGCGAGGGCACAGTTGCACAAAGATACCTAAAATGCTGGTGCTTACTTCCACACACTCCCCTGTCTCCACCGAGACATGTGCTGTGTCAAAAGAACCTCAAAAGCAATAACAATGTCTTTGTTTAAAAAGAAGGAAAAGAAAATATTTAAAAATGTGAGACAAACTCATTTGTGAAGCTTGACCCTGAATTGCATCTTTCAGCATCTCTAAACTCTGTTACATTTTTAGTTAAGAAACAGGAAAGCATTTGTACTAAACTAAGGAGTAGGGAAGCACCAGTAATGTTGAATTGTGCTTCAATTGGTTATGCTGGCCCTGGCCTCTAAATTTACAGAGCAAACGCAGGAGATTTTTTTTATGAAGCCATTAGAACTGAGGATTGTTTTTAAACTGTTTGTCAATAGTGATGTAAATCTAAAGCTGATAATCCAGCAGATATAAAGAAACATGACATTAAACACCAAATCAGCTCACTGCAGCTTGAGTCAAATGGGGAACAAACCAGAATGCAAACCTTGAAAAAGCTGCTAACAGAGGGACACATTTTGTTTCACATTCTCTGGTAATGATTTTAAACACTCTGGTGTTTTGAACAAAACTTGCCTGTTACAGAAAAAAACAGAGATCTCTCTGTTCCCTGTGGGAATTATTTCTCTCTTCCCATGGGAGGACAACTGCTTTTAGGCAAGCGTTAAGATGCAGAAGCACCCTCTTTCAGAGTTTTTACTGGAAGCAAACATAAAATCATTCATTGATACTAGGCTGAAAACTGATTTCATGGTTTTCTATCTTATTCTTAAAGGGCACAGAAAAGAATACAGACCTTGCTACTCAAGTTTAAGCGCATTATCACCAAGTCCTATGCATGGATGGCATGTTGTGAGTTCATTTACTTCAACTCTTTACCCCAAGGTAGGATCCAGTATAACAAAATAATTCTTGACAGATTTTAATCTAAAGCTAAAGATCTCTAATGACAGAGATCACATAACTGCTCCAAGCAGCCTGTTCCAGTGCTTTCTTTCCCCACTGTTAGGAAATGTTCCCTGATGTCTAGCCTGACTCCTTGCTGCTCATTATTTCCATTTGTCTGCTATGGAAGTAGAAAAAAGTTCATGCTGTTTCTCTTCATAGCTGGCTCTTATTTGCTTGAATACTTGGTGTGTGCCTCTTCCCACTGTCCCCATCTCATGCCTCTTTTACTTGAGTTAAACAATTACAATCCATTCAGTGTATTCTCATATCCTGATTTTTCCATCTTCCAATTCATGTGTGTAACTGACAAAAATCCCTAAATCATTTCTAACGAACTTTCATCTAGCCAGATATTCTCCTTTATTCTTAAAGGACTGGATCTTTTTTTTCCCCTTTGAACATTATCTCAAATTTCTCAGGATCAGTCTGAATTTCATTAATGTCCTTCAAAGAACATGAGTTTCTCCCAGGTTTATGCCACCCACAAAGCTAAAAGGCATCTTTTGCATATTATCTGGGTCATTATTGAAACTACTGAAGAGTACTGGACCCAGGCAAACCTTCAAGCAAAGCATTCTTCTATTTTGCCAATAAGCAATCCTCTTTCTTTGTGAATGGTTTTCAGTCATGCCATTACCACACATTTTCTGAATTGTTTGCTAGCTTGTCCTAGCTTACCTACAAAAACATTTTGTGATATAGTCTTACTGATTACAGTAGATTGTACTTACTGACTATTCTTTCCACAAAGTGCTTTAAGTATGTTGTAGCAGGCATTCAGGTGGATTTAACAAGATCAAACAGTATTGAATCAATGTTTTTCTTTGATATGGATACTACCAGACACATAGCAACTTATATTACTATTTAAAAATAGATACTCTCAGAGTTAAGTATTATCTTATGTTCCTACTACCTTTGAGGTGCTCAGGTTGCCATTATTTATTCCACCAATTTTCTAGAATGACAATGAGCTGAGCAGTATATAATGATATGGGCTCTTATTCCTTCATAACCAGCCACTATTATTTGTCCTTTCCCAGTCTTATAATAACTGATGACGGCAGTAAAATTTCATCCAAAAATTTAGAGTAACAGAAGTGATGAGAAAGTTCTGGCAAGAGACAGAACTAAGATGTCAGGGCCAGACATTTCAAGGACCTTGCACTTACAGTCAAAATCAGATTTTGGAGAAGCAAAAAACAATCAGTAGTCCTCTATGGATTTGTGTAATGACAGATTTTGAAAACAGAATAGCAGCTTTCACTGTACTTCTGGCTACATTTTCAAATCTCCTCTGGGGTTGTTCTGCAGGACTAAAATGCATCTTCTAGGCAATTAATGAAACAATTTTCTTGAAACCAAAACTATGGCACAATGCTAATGGCAATAATAAGTTTGGCCAATTTTAATCCTAAACTCTTGGTGTACCTTTGGAATGACAGCATTTGACTGAACAAGTAGTAAAAAAGCACACTGAAAGACTGACAGTTACATTCTGCTTATGTTAAAATTTTTTCACTGGGAAAAGCTTTATCTAATCAAGGTATGTTCTACCTTAGAATAAGCTGAGGGGAAGATTACCTGATTTCTGAATAGAAAAATTAATTTACACCATTGCATAAGTTGAGATACTTACATTAATTCATTGAGTAGATGATACAGAGTTGATAATAGCTGGTGTAAATATGCCATCAGTTTTACATGAAGACCTGTAGCCAAACTTTTGTGAAACTTACATATGCATATGTATGCACACATACATAGAATAAATGCTGACAAAAAGTAATGTGGATCCTTCAACTTCTGCTAAGTGTGCAGAATGATCATAGACAACATAGTGGCTTTCATGACTAGCAAAGTGAGTTACAGAATTTCCCTGTGTTACTAATGGACACCATTGCCCTGACATGTAGTCAGGTAATCCCGAAAACACTTCATGAGAATTCATAATAAAAAGCTCTGGAGTATTCTTTCTGCTGTAAAACTTTAAAAGGTGCTAACAACAAAATACAATAAAATTTTAAAAAAATCCTGGTTTGAACAGATAATTTGGATAAGAGTATACTTTGTGCCCTTCCACCACAGTCAACAAGAAATCCAGATGACAGTGAGGTGGCTCAAAGAAGGAAAACGATAGTGATGGATTACCTCTGTCTTTACTTCAGTCCTGAAAACCTGCCCTTACCTGAGCGGTTGTTAGGAGACATGCGCACGGGAGAGATGGAGGGCGTGCGTGATGAAGAGTACGGTCTTTGCCGATCCCTTTCTATTGTTGAAGATGAGGCTACAAAGTGATACTGTGACCATCCGTCCTGCAATATCAAACATCGGGACAACGGTCAGTGAAAACGCCATACAGTTTCCCATTTCAAATACAGAGTATTACACAGGTAGACTACTATCTTCTTCCTGCCACTGGATGGCAAATATTCTTAGTGGTGCAGGATACAATGTGCTGACTGTGCTGACACAGCAGGAGAAAAGATAAAATGTAGGAAGTTCTATAAAATAACACATTACAGAAACACTCCAATTCTTATCAGCTTTTTAGGCTATTTGTTTGATAGTTTTCCCTTTTTCCATGCCTCTATTTTCACACTGCAAATGGCATTCTGGCTTGAAATCACTTCCATTTTAAAAGGAAGTTTTGGAGCACATAGTTAGGGAAGCTCCAAGATTATCAAACTGGACATCTATTTAATTTAGTTATACTAACTGCCCATTTTTTCACACATGAGGGAAAAAGCATCAGTGCAATTTTCCTTGTGTCAGTTTTCTTGAAGATGTACAGAGAGAAATTCTATTCCTTCTATTTAAAACTGTTGTAATGGTGAAAAAAAAAAAAAGAAAGAAACAAAGTAATACAAATACTAGAAACAGCTAGTTCAGAAATAAAAAGGGAGAGTTTGAATAATTCATCTTTTATTCCTGCACCATAATATAATACAAGAATCCAAAATAACACATTTTAAAAAAGATATTGTAGTCTGAAGCTATTGCAAGAAAATAAACTGACTTTTCCTAGTGTTCTTATTAAATGACAACATTTCAAATGCCTTCAGTATTGATAGATTGAAACTGTCTTTATCACTGCTTAATGTTAAATCTAAATCAGTAACACTGAGTTTTCCCATTCTCACACAGTTTTAAAAATGCCTGCTTCCTGTTGAGCTCAGTGGAAATTGAATCAAGAACCTGGCATGGTGATAAACAAACATTATGGTGAGAAATGCTGGGGGAAAAAAATAATAAAATATTATTATTATTACAGAATAATAATTCACTGTTGGGATAGTAAAGAATATTACCACCCTGTACCTCAGCTACTCCAGATACCCAGCAGTGAATCCCACCCCTTTCCATGCTCTGCCTTTGCTCAAGGCCTCTCTCCAGCTGTTCTTTTCTGTCCACAGAAACCATGGGCACCTAGCTTTCAGAACTGCAGGGGAAAATGGCTTGGAAATCCCCTTTCCACTAAAGTCTTAGGAAAGAGAACTCAGCAAGGGTGTGACACAGCAGGAGGAAAAGAGATCCCCATGCTTGTTATAGAGGGAAATGCTGTAAGTAAATTATGACAGACAGAAGTGATACCTAACTACAGATTCTGAATGTCCGTACTCCTCACATAATGCGTTTGTACAAACACGTGTATCTAAGTTGCAATTTCAAAGGGAAAAATAAGGAAGATCGAAATCTTGGCTAGGCTTTTAAGTACAGTCAGGACTTTTCCTAGAATCAACAGTGACTGTCCACTGAGAGATCAGTCATGTTTAGGACACCTGCTTAAACCAAAATTTTCTACTTTCCAATCTTTCCAATTTATATCCAGTCTCCAAAAAGCAGTTGCTATACAAAACATGTCCTCCAAGCTGGAGGGAGGATCCATGAGAATGCAAGAAAAACAACTGTAAAGCCCTAAATTTTTTAACCAATTTGGAAACTATTAGAAAATTTTCCATATATATATATATATACTACATATAATATGTACATATTTATAAAATACATGCATTTTTAAAGAAGACATAATAGTTTATAGCAATAGTTATAATGAGTAGCTTAAGTCCAATAAACTTCTCCAAGCATTAAGACTACAAGGAACATACTTAGCATTATTTCTGTATCTCCAGTTCATCATAACTTGTGTGGTGATTTCCCTATTATAAAACAGAAGGAGCAAATATGTGAGAAGCCCATGCCTTTATTCTGCTGAAGAAAAATGTTTCCCTTCTTTCTCCTTCTCCAGGGTCAGAATTTCTTACCAGAAAGGTGACTCTCTATAATTCACTCTGTTGTAGTTTTCTGATCATTTATTTTCTTTTAAACAGACTGAAGAGGAGAAAGAAGTGGACAGACTTTTGATCTGATAAAAGGAAAAGGAATAGACTACTTATTACTCTCTGCCTGCAAAAGGAGGAGACATCAGCCATGCTTACATAGCGCAAGTCAAAATGCTTCCAGCTTTGTGGATCTGGATACATCTCCTTTCTCACTCTTTCTTTCCCCAAGTAAAATCCTGCATCAGGTTCAAAAAAAAAGTGATGTGAATCTTCCCCTAAACTTCTCTTCCTGTTGTCTATCCTATCTGTATTTTTACATTAATATCTGCAGCCTGGTTCTGATGGGAAGCAGATGAAATAAATCCCTGATACCTGCAATGTCCCACGGATTCTACAGGAATAGCATATGGCACCACTGTTGTTCTGCAGAATATCAAAAGTACTTTGTCAACATTACTTCCTTGGAAACAACATTACGAGGTGCCTCAGCAGCAAGGGAGCTGTATTTGGGATGCTAGCACTCTTTTGTGGATTGGATGTTTTTCCTTCTTTTCTTCCCTGCAAATTTTCATTTTTTTTTCTCTGCTGACAGTAGTGCTTATAATGAGGTCTTCAAATAAATTCTACTGCAAAATCCCAAGTTGGCAAGCCAAACCAGCTCAATAAAACCAGTGAGGCAAACAATTAACTCTAATACAGCGACTGTGGTGACTTGGCATTGCTTTTGACTAAATAAGGCATACTAATATCATTGTATGATGACCTTCATGGTGTTTTGCAATAGATTGTGGGCAGCGCACAGACCTCACAGTATTTCAAAACCCTAATACTTTTAAGTCGTTTATCTTTAGCTTTTTTCTGCTGCAAGGAACAAGCCTCTTTCCTTGTAAAGGTAAACAGTTTGTAACATTTATTAAAACTATCCCCATCAACAATTCCAAAAGCTATTAGTGTTAAATATTGAAACTAATTTTTAAGAGCCTAAAGGGGGTATTTTCAATTTAATGGCGAGCTAAATACCACCTGACATGATGGGTGCTTTCATTACTTTGTTTCAGGTCTACTGCCTGTAATGAAACGTAATTAAATTGATTTGGGTACTTAAAGGTACAGTATATAGCAGTGTCTTGTAGAGAAGAAAGCTAACTCAAGAGCAAAGTATGTGAGACTGAATTTAAGAAACCAATTTACCAGCAAAATGTGATCTAGGAGAGGAAGAATAAGACAAAAGGATCTGACAAACTGGAAAGAAATTCAGTGCAATTCTGTCACAGTCTGGGTGCATTTGTTAACCAGCAGTAATTATTAAGAGGTGGCAACTGCACACTCCAGGAGGACAGAGAACGACCTGAGTACAGAAGTACCATTATACATCCTTATCACCTCTTCCAAGGTATCTTCTTCTGGGCATTTGTCTATATTTCAACTATAATGAATATATTTATTATCCCTCAATTATACTTGATAAAGTCCAAATGTTAAAGCTTGCTTAGCAGTGACATGTTTCTGATGGTATCTTCTTGGGAAAGCTGCATGGATTAAATTTGGGATAGGAGTTGAATGATCAATGTAGGAAACAAAAGTAATATTGTAGTCTTACTGATTAACTGGGCTTAAGGAATGAACAAGTTCTTTGTCTTTTTGCTCAAGTTTAAGTAATTTTGAAAATAAATAATTTTCATCAGGACCATGGGAAAATAATTATTTTGTCAGGGTGACTAAACTTATTGTGCCAAACACCTATTGCATGTGACTTATGAAAATATAATTTGTTTTTATTTTCTTGGTATGCTTTTTGTGTTTAAAATGCAGGGGGAAAAAAAGCCAACCAGTTTTCTATTGTGTTTGCATGCAAAAATTTTAAATTTTCAGAACTCTCTGGTAGCTGAGTTTTTGATTTGAGAAGATGATTAGTGGAGGTGGATGGTACCATTTTCTGACTTGCGGTACAGTAACATTTTGAGGGCTGAATTAGATTAAGCCCTGATGCGAACTGATATCATGTTGACCCAAGAGGGACTGGAGCTCCTGCCTGAAGAATTCACAGATGATAGAGGAGCGAGGTGGCCAAGGAATGGGTGGTGGAGGCAGGGATGGTGCGGTGCCTAGCCTGGATGACCTCATGGCATCCACTCAGAGAGAAACGCCACATCACAGGCACGCAGCAAAAAAGAAAACAATCCCTACACTCTGACTGATTAGAAGACGCTGACTTGAAAAGCACTGAGTGGTCTAGAAAAACTGTATAATGTATGGTATCTGCATGCACATCAGAATCTTTCTATGCTGAACAGCACAATCTGCCCTGACTCCTGGCCACAGATGTCCTAACATTGTCACGAACAAAGAGAGCAACTTCTTCCAAACAGAAAAATCCTACTAAAGAGAAAAAGTAAAAATGATGCAACAAATCTAATTACAAAACAGCTAAACTCTCAAAAATTATAGAAAATGTTGTGTTCTGCCTCCCCTGACTTTACAACCACTCCAGTATGCAACTTCTTGCTTCAAGTCTGAACCTCTTGTGACCTGATTTAATAGACATTTTACAGATGACTTGAAGCACACAGGACGAAACTTGCTTTGTCATCCTACTTCCTTATCTGTAAGCCAGCTTTTTACTGGTTCCAGGGTATTAGTTGTAGTAATAACTGCTCCTGTTATAAGCTGTAGAAATGTGCAGTTCTGATTGGCAACTTCTTGCAGGAATTAGTAACTAGACCCACCATGGTGTTAGAAGTAGGTGATACAGCAACAAGGCACAGTGCCTGAAAGTTTGTAACGTGGGATCTATTCACTTCGAAACTCAGACAGACATTGCCCTGAGATGCTGGTGTTGCTTCCTTCGCAAGCTAAAGCACTGCTGTCAGGTTAAATGAAACATTCTGACTTGTGTGCACCAGTGTGACACTGTCTAGAATAAAAGATAAATCTGATGTGAATTAAGTCAAGGCTCATCAGAGTTACACAAGTCTGGGCAATTCTTCACTGGGAATTTGTTGTCACAAAGCTAATAAGACATAGCAGAAATTAGAACTGGATCAAATAATCTACATACATTGGCATATGAAAATTATGTGTGTGACTTGACTGTAGTGAGGAAGCTAAAATGGTCACAAGGTTGCGGTGATCCACGCACATATCTTCTGAAGCTCTTAGATGGGATTTTTGAAACAATGCAGTTTAAATATTCATCAACAACCACTCTTACTTACCACTAGGCCTTATAACCTGGGGTTATATAATTTTCTTTTAATACAAGAGGAAGAATAAATACATCTCCCAGTGCTTCTTAACAGAGC
Source organism: Cephalopterus ornatus (assembly GCA_013396775.1). Taxonomy (NCBI): domain Eukaryota; kingdom Metazoa; phylum Chordata; class Aves; order Passeriformes; family Cotingidae; genus Cephalopterus; species Cephalopterus ornatus. Next base: position 31,264 of record VZRE01007339.1, on the reverse strand, counting down.
TGGCAAGCCTGACTTCTCTCCCTGTGACCCCTCCCATGGCAGCAGAGGCTAACCACCCCCCACCAACACAGCTGAACAGTGAGTGTGCACCACCAAAGCAAGCGACAAAGAAATGTCAGCTGCTGAAGGAGAGATGGAGAGACAGCTGTTCTCTAAAAAAGCCCCAGCCTTTGTAGCTGAAGCATGTTTACTTTGGAAGAACAGTTTCAACTAAATTCTTATGGCTTCAAAAAACTCTAGGAACACTCTTGAAAAACAAACCAATTAGTTTTAGATAAACTTTCTAATCTAAAAACAAAGATGTTCTTTTATTTTTTCTTTCTATTTATAGTGCCAAATCCTATTATCAGTAAATCATTCCTGAAAGGACTGTTCTTTCTGAATTTGCTTGTGTTGTTTCAAGGAAAACTCAAAACCAGAAAAGAATTCCTGGGCATAAATCTGCTTTATGATGTATTATGAACAAATGTTATTTTACTGCCATCAGTTATGCTACAATTCTAAGCAGTATACTGACATTTTTACTCCTAGAATTTTATCTTTTGCTTTCAAAGTGATAAGTTGCTCAAGACAGGAGTAGGGATTGAGACTGGAAGATCCTGACGTTCTCTCAGCTTACACATCAGTAGTTGCTTTTTGGGTTAAATCCTTCATTCTGGAGTAATTTCAGTGGCTTCAAAAGGGCTGCTGACTTCATTTGTTCTGTTTCCCCTCCTTTCCCAAAGAGGGGCCCTCAAAATCAACAAACACGAAGTGAAGACACGAATCACCGGAATTTAGTATTTGTGCTTATAGTTTCATTTCCACAGGTTATGAAAGCCAGAAGATTACTTAAAACATAGAAATTCATCAAGTTTGGGAGATTTAAAAGCATTACAATCATTTGTATAAAAGAGTTGCTAACAGTACGACTACTTAGCTGAGGTGGTTAAAGGAAAATACAGTTTGCTTCCTATGCCTTCTCACGATGACAATGAAGCCTGTTTACTTGTTAAAGGTTACACTGGGAGTACGACACCTGCTGCTGTGTGAGCTGGGAGGAAGGCCACTCACTCCTCCCTTGCACAAACATAACTGAGGGGAGAGCACCAAGACCCCACTGAGAGCGCCACGGGAGCAGTGCCATCACTTGAGCCAAAGCAAAGAGCCACAGTGGCAGAGCCAGACCGGGCCAGGCCGGTGGCAGAGCTGCTGCTGGAGCAGCCACCTCTCCCAGGGACCCTCAGCCCCTGTCCCAGTGCCTGATGCTGGGGTCTGCCAGGTTGTTCCCCAGCTAGCAGAGCTGTGTGATACACACACAGTGCCTCAGTCTCCTTTCTTGTGCAGTGGACTTGATGTCAGCATTTCTTTTTACCCTGCAGCTCAACGTACAAATGGCTTTTACTTATAAGTGACCGTTTCTGCATCCCAGACACGGCAAAAGTTCAATTGCTTAAGATGCTGAAAGACAAATACATATTGAAATACGTATTTAGGGCAGCATGAGGCTTAAAGAAGGGCTCCTAGTCAGACAGTCATTAACAGAGCAAAACTGTCTGGCGCTGGCTGAGGATTATTAAGTTTTCTGTAGGCTCTTTGAAGTGACATTTTCAGAATCGGTGGTTAAACTCATTTTTTTTCAATCAAGACACATACCTCCCAGCCTCCCTCTCAGCTTCTCTGAAAGCAAAGCCATTATTCTCCTACTGTCAGTGTTCCACCTCAGAATAATCTACAATACTTTCTCACCCTGTTTTTCTCTTGCCATTGCAGTACATGGGGTACTATATTCTTCAGAGAGTATCACCCAATCTTCTTTCTTTTAAAATAGCATAAATGGCCTTGGCCAGTTTTCTCTTTTTCAAATACTTTTTTGGTGTGCATTGTTATCATCTTCTAATCACAGAACTTGTACCGTAATTTTATATCTCATCCCTTGATTTTAGCTATAAAAAGACACGCGATAAGGGAGAGATAATGCTAATTACTTGCCAAATCTGTTCAAGTGAGAAACAGCTAGGTAACTATCCCCAGTTGTTTTATAAAGTCTTGGATGTTTCAGGCAATCAGTGAGGCATTGCTTTACCTATCCATAATTAATTATTGATTTCCTGTTGTGCAAATTGCAAAGATAACATGAACTAATCTGATGAATAAAATAGCTATAAGAAAAGGGAATCATATGTGAGGCAAAGCATGAAGGACAAAACTTCAGATATAGCAGAGTTCATTATTCATTTTGCTGAGGTTATATGCAGCTAAATAATAGAACTCTCAAAACACTGTAATAAAATGTAATAAATTCATTTTTCAAAGCATCATTTTGCCTCTTATATAGAAATAAAATTGTTTCAATATATTTTAGAGGAAATGAAGGCAGTATTTGGCCCTTCAGATAGAATTTCTGTTCTATTTTCCCCTGCGTAAGTATATAAGCTCTAATTTAAATTATCAGATTCACAAAAGAGCTATTTTTGCTTGTATCTTGTGTGTACAAAAAAACCTTGCCTGCAAGAAAATGTTTACAATAATTTTTGATTCGTATTGTCATTTTCATTCCAGTAATGCAATTTCACCTATCCTAACAGGTTTATAACCTAGAAATGCAAACTCTGTCTCTTGGCCACAAAATTTCAGGAGTAAGACAAATACTACTTTATGTTGAGGGTCAGTTTCTTAAGTCTATCGTCCTTCAAAAGACTAGAAAGTAATCAACGCCTCTTAATCTTTTAATGCATTAAAACATAAAATCAACCAAATACAACTCTTCTATCATACCTGTAAGCATAAAATATGAAAAAAAAAAAAGGATTATCAGAATAAAATTTGCACCATTGTCTCTTATGGTGAAGAATACGATAGAACTGATGATACTGACCATGATCAACAGCCACTAGGACTTTGTGCTTCCCAAAGACTGGCATTGCAGCTGAAAAGGGGATCATTTTATTCAAATGTGGAGCTGCCTGACAAACAAGGAGGCAGCACCTCTTTGGAAAAATAACTAGATAAGCTCCTGCTGTCCTCAGTTTTAGGTCAAAAGTTTGTGCATAAATACATCTAAACTAGAGAGTCATAATTACTTATGCAAGTAATTATCACTAAGCTGTATGAGTTTTAAGGATATGCCACTTTGAACACGTAGTTTACCACCACATATAGACATTAATAATAACAAACGCACATTATTTTTTACTGGTACACCTTTAAGAGTTTTTGATTCACTAAGTAAGAGCTTTAGCATTGTTAAGTCAAACAGGAACTCACTATTGGACCAAAGCCTACAAATGTCAATTTAAGGGATCCACAACCTTCTCTAAAAGCACTTTATAAAATTAAAAGTCACAAAACCAATTCAGAGACTGCCAGTGAAACTTCTCATTTCTACTTTTTGCAGGAAGAAGTAGCTATAGCTCTTTTATCAAGACAAACTGTATCAGCTAGGAAAGGAAGTAAAAGAAACTCAGAACAAAGCACACATACTACAAAAGAGACTCCTTTCAAAATATAAGTTTTCTTTCTTAAAGTCTGAAATGGCAGACATATTCAGGACATTTTTGAATTCTGTTAGCAGTTTTAGGAGAGAAGAGGGAAGAAATGAGAAGGACTTCCTAGCACTTTTTTCCCCCACTCATTATTAGATCATGTAGAACATTGAATAGGATATTGATGCAGCAGCTTAATATTTCATTGACCTTTGATTGAATTTGCATGTACTGGCCACATTAAACAAACACATTTAACGTCCTTATAGAACCCAGAAGAATGAGGATGATGATAACATACGTACAGCAACACAGTGAAGCATCAGCAAAAGGTGCCCAGTGTTATGGATCAGACCATCACAGCTTGACTATTTACCTCTGAAACGGAAATATGCCGTAATTTGCCATAGTAATTAATTTGATTTCCCTCCCCTCTGTGCTCAGTGCATATGCTATTACTACAAGTGAAAGTTCTATTGATCTGATTCATTTGCATAACTATAAGCAGCCATCCGATGCCATCTAACATTCCTGTTTAAGTCTGCTGAGAGAAACTGAGTTTCTCATGCATACTCTTTACTACACACCTACTTTTATCTGGGTCTGAACCTAGATATGCAAACATCAAGCATACAAGTTAAATAAATATGATATTTTGTCTGGAATGGTAGAAATCATGTTCCTTGAACGAATTTTGGAGAAAAATACTGACATGAATTAAAAATAGTTTCTGTTCGTGTATCTTTAAAATACTTCTGAAAGTCTTTAGAAGGACTTTTGGATTCTTTTCAATATTGTACATATGAGGCCAGCTAAACTTTTTTTGCCACTAATTAATGTTTATATTTGTTTAAAAATATTTAATACATTATTTAAGTGGTCTAAAAATGTTCCCAGTCCCAAAAGACATGCACTTAATTTTCTTAGGTCTCTATTTTGAATTCAAAATTCAATCTTATTCTGAGGGACCATATTTTTGAAAAAACATCTGTAGATATGACCTTCCACTTATTCATAACCTTCTAGATTCTGGATGACTACTCGTAGCTCTACCCTAAGGATATTTCAGAAACTTCAGTTATACAATTCCCTTCAGAAAGAAGGCTTTAAGTTAAAGATACTGACTCCTGGGCTGCATTTTAAATTTTCTTTTCTTCGGAGAACTTCAAAGGGTGAAGTACTTTAGAGATAGACTTTACACAAGTAAGAGATTAAATTTCTGTCTTCTAAATCTGTATTTAGTAACTTTAAAATGGACTTGAGTTTTCAAGTGAACAATACCTCATCATTCCCTCATAAGTCAGCTAGAGCTTACCATGAGACCAAGTATCAGTGCTGAGGATGATTTAGCGTCACATATGTAGGGCTCATCCTAGAGAATTGTTTGGTCAAACTTTGATTCTTTTCTTACACGTTTAGCACCTCTTGAGTCTAGTAGGTTTTGGATGCAAATAGCACCAGTTTCCATGCACTTCTTACTGATTATCTGGAAGAATTACTGCTAAATTTGGTTGCTGAATTACCACTTGCTACAATGCTAAATGCTAAAGGGAAGTACTATCATGCCTTTAAGGCCCTCAAGGGAAAAGCAACAGTCAAGCATAGCTGCAGACACTTTCTAAGCTCATAACTCAAACCATTAAGGTTTATTCCTTTACACATTCCCAAGCTCTCTTTGTTCCAAGATAGAATTACAGAGTCATAGAATCTCCTGAGTTGGAAATGATCCACAAGAATCTTCAAGACTAACTCTTAGCCTTGCACAGGGTCAATCCCCAAGAATCACATCATGTGCTTGAGAGCTTTGTCCAAATGCTTCTTGAACTCTGTCAGGCTTGGTGCTGTAACCACTTGCCTGGGGAGCTGTTCCAGTGCCCAACCACCCTCTGGGTGAAGAACTCTTTCATAATATCCAATCTACGGGTATTGTAGATATCATATTTAAAAGCAGTGTCTTCTATGTCTATACTGTGTTGTGATTAAGCTTTACATCCACATCCCCCCATTTGTGCATAAAGGTGCATGTATGTACATATAGATATTTACCAGCAAACATACAGATATGTTGTGCAACACACATACAAGTATTTGCTAAAAAAAAAAAAAAAAAAGCCATTAGTTTGGCTTTAATTGTGCTTAGTCATCATGATGTTTTGTACATCATTCAGTAAAAGAGCCTGTATCAAAATATTACAAGTAAGGGCAGATCTGGCTTCAGCTACTCAGAACTGTTTTCATAAAAATATTATAATCTGTATTGAATCTTCAGTTCAGCCCAGACTATCTTAGATTACTGCCAATATTTTAAATATAGTAATAGACACAGAAGATATTTCAGAAAGAAACATATAAATACTGAAACATAACTAAAAGAACGTTAGGTGATACTGCCGAGTAAATAAATCCTTGTTGAGACCATGACAAAGAATTTAACTATGTTAAACGCAAAATGATTAAAATAATTGATGCTTATTAATTGATGCTTATTAATTGATGCTTATTAAATAATTGATGTATATTAATACAGCAAACTATGAAGTCCAGGAGGATTAAACATTGAGAACATTTCCCTCTAACAATTGATGTAGAAACGCATGCTTTGATTCTCCTCCATATGTTGTTATTGTTATATAGCTAAGAGCATTAATTTTTGGATTGCAAAAGATTTTCTACTCTCTTTAGGCCGTGTGAAATACATTTTTAAAAAAGTAATCACATAATGGCAATCTTCTATCTTTCTAGTATTGTCTTATACTGCTAATAAACTGCAAGTTAGAAGAAACTACAAAAAATATTACTTTATATGATGGATAAGCTAAGAAAATCAGAACATGCTCTACTTTACAGCACAAGCGAAATGATAATTGTTGACATTAACATAAAATCAAAACAACGTTCAGTTTGACTTCGCATTTTGGAATATTTTGGTACTTTTTTCTATATTGTTCTTCTTTAAAAAGTAGCCAAATTATTTTGAATGATAGCACAGCTAGGTGAAAACACTTAATATGTGTGCGTTATGCCAAATGATGACAATCTTTCTCTCTTCCAAAATTCAAGAACGGTTTATACACCAGTCTTTCCCCGTGTGAATACTCCTGAACACTTCTGCATATGCCAAAGAGTTTACCTGTATATCTCAGTTAAATTTATTTGCACAATTTCCTCTTTGGCCTTCATGATTTTGCTCATGATATGTACATTCCTATTGTATAGACAAACAGGGTGTTAAGCAGGCAACTGGCAATCAAAAAGATAAAAATGTTAAAATTTACTCAACAAAGGGTTGAATGATTCTTAAAAAAACAATCCCTGGGAAGGCTTATGCAACCAAAAGAGGAAGTAAGTTAAATGGTAAGTTTACATATACAGTGATGCTGCCTAGTGCTAATTATTATGGGGGGAAATAAAAGGTAAAAAAAACCCTCCAAAATTCCAGATAATTGTATCATTTCTCACAGAAGAGATTTTATGTCTATAAGAAAGAATGTGAAAAGATGATCATATTACTCTTTGGTCTGCAGCTGCTACTGTTATTTCCTGCAGAACACAAAATAAAGCTTTGGTTTAATGAAGAAATACTTTGTATTTGGGTGTGCACTGGCAGGGGCAAACCTGTCTTACATGAACACTGGAAACTAATATACAGCATAAAATGTAGAATTAAGAATAGTTCAGCGCACATACAAAAATATCAGTAGTACCATCTTTTTCTCCAGTACTGAAACCAATGATGATTTCATGATTCAGCATTTTACAAGACTGCCATTTGATAAAAAGCCACATTTAAAATGCTCAATTAAAGGTGAATAACATGTTCTTAAGAAAGAAAACAAGAAAGTATACATTTGAAGACTACAACTTTTTCCTATATTGGTTATAGAATCTCTATACTCTAAAATTATTCAGATGATGCTTTAAAAAAAGCTTGAATATGTTAATTCCACAGAAAATGTCCACATTTTCTTTATTTAAAATCAATTTAGAAATTTGCTTAATTCCTACTTAACAAAAGAAATTAATGTCACGTATCAGACGATGAAATACTGGCTGTTTTGAGGATCATATTACTGTTAGCTAAAGATTAAAAGGATTTACCCTAACCTTGAAAGACACGTATGTCTACGGTATTTAAGTGACATCTTCTGTAATGCCTTCTCTCTTTCAGGCAAACAGAGCAAAAAAACAAAAAAACCAAAAGAAATTGCATAACTACTTTGTCCTGTGCGGCCAGCAAAAACATGTAAATTCCAATTGTCTCTAAATATTTTATCAGAAATAATACACACATATATATGTGTATATATATAAAACACTGTATATATAAAAAATATATATCTCTGTAAATATGTATAATAATACATATATATATGTTTCTCCATGGACTTACTTGGATGCTGTGCATATGTAGAAGGTATTTTGTTTTTGCAATAATGCCACAAAGTAATATTTTAATATAAAAAAAATGTTAGGAGTAAAAAAAAGAATACATTTGGTTAAGGAAATGGAATTTTAGTACCTCAAATTAAAGACTGCCTCTAATAAAAAAAATGCCCAGTCCTGCCAATTCTCATCATCCATAATTCTGTCTGAAGGAAATCTTTGTTGTCCCTATTTACAGAGATTTTGAAAATTAGCATTTTAAAAATTTAAGTGACTCCTGAACGCACTGATTTTTATGCAAATATGCCAGTTTACCTGGGTTCCCCTTACTGAAATATGCAGATATTGCTTTTTTCTTAAGAGACACCATTGCAGAAAACAAAGCAATGTGCTTGATAAATTTAATCTGCTATTGCAACACAGTGCTTATCAATAGCTCCCTTCTGTTTGAAAGGTTCAGACAAACAAAAAGCAGATCAGAGAAATGCTAGCAAGATTGTCAGGGAACTGAATGTTTTCCTCAGAGAGAGCAAATCTCTGCACACCTTCCTCATGGGGCTGAAATGAACCGGAGTACTCTCTTAAGTGAAGCAAGACGCTTTCCATCTAGAACCTACAGGGTTCAGTGAATTAAATTGTTTAACTTAAAATCATATTCTCCAGCAAGGCTTTTTAACTTTTGATTCAAATGTCTCCTGTAGAGCTCTTTTGAGTACAAATTTCAGTATGCAGTAAACATAACAATTCAAGACTCGTCAGCTGACAGCCAGAATACCTGGGTTGGGGAATAGATTCTGGTTTCTTGGCTCTGGGAGAGAGTATGCTGAGCGTGCCATGACCCAGAGTCGTGGGTTGGTGAAAATCCTCTGTCATCTGTCACACTGAAGCTTGGGGACGCCCACTGCCATAAATCAATCAATCAGTCAATCATTTATTAATCAGGTACTTGCATTTTCATAGTTAATATAAAAATGGGCTCTAAACAATGCCTTCTCTATAATGATACTCAAGCTTTATATTACAGTGGGGTCTTTATCTTAAATTAATTCATCCTTTCTCTAAGAAGGTGACATTAATCTGAAAAAGCCCTTGCCAATTGTACAGAAATAATTAAGCCTTGCTGAAAGTTCAGCACTGCAAAATACATATGCCCATGAAAAATCCGAGCACATGAATAGTTCCTTCAAGTCAAGCCACTTTTTGAGGAGCTATTATGTTCTGGATTTAGAATTTAGATTCTTAATATAGGGTTAAAGTTCTGCACAGACCTCTTCACTAGATAAATATCACCTAAAACAGCTTCTTTTTGGGGGATATCTGACTGATGATAATCTTACCACAAGAAAATCCAAATAATGTGTCCCAACTCTACATGATAGCATGTTGTAATTAACATTTTTAAAGGGTGAGTAGGTATATTTTATTTAAGAAAGGACTTTAGATTCTAAAACTTCTTGACTAGGGTTTTGAAGTTTAATACTGGCAATTTTCATGGAACTTTTAGCCACAAGGGACCTTCTCATAGAGTCATAATTTTATTATTCTGAAAGTCACATGAAAAGCGAGTCCTCTTCTATATCCAGATGGGCCTTAACTCCTTCTAAGGCTTTGGGCAATTCTATGCGTCTTTTCCAGCCAGTGACAAACAAGGTCATCTTCAGAGTGACTACTCTTAACTTCATTAAATGCCTATCACAATAGGCACTGTGTAATGGCATGGTACACACTGAAGGATGACTGCCTGTAACAGCCTCCCTAGTTTCAAACATTGGGTGGATTTTTATTCACACAGCAGGTGAATAGGACAAACATTTCTAATATTCCATGCAGAACAGAAACCTACAAGGGGAAAAAAATAATTTCTACAAATTCATCATGACCCCTACTTATATACGGGAAGACAAAGTAAATTTAAACATGATAGAATATAAACATATTTTGCTGGAACCTAAGTGGTTAGGCAAAGAAAAGCAAGTAATAGAAAACATATTCTTCTTGACAGTTCCTCCAGCTCTTTAATATTATGCACATTTAATGTTAATTGAATTTTGGTTTTAGGTAATAATTTTTCTTTCATGTTACCCTCATTTAGCACAACCCTTTTGCTCAAATTTCCTCATGTAATTTAACAAGCTATCTGCATTTAAGAGGAGTTGGTTATCTTCTTGAATATTGAGATAGAGAAGAGTTTACTTGCTAATGGAAATCTGCTCTCTTATAGTCACATCCGTATTTTCAAAGATGTCCCCAAATCTTCAACCAACTAATACCCTAGAGACTGGAGTGGGGGCCAGTGATCCTGGCTCGGAAATAGGTGTCTTTAAAGAAGCACTGTAGTAGCTCCTTCCACATTGCTTAGGTGGCTAAACATAAACAGGATAGGACCTCTCTCTGCACATTGCAAGCACACTTATTTCTCCTGCTTACCATTCAGGTTACCAAGATACTTGAAGAAGAGGGGTGTGCCAGCAGTTTGAAGCACAGGGACAAGCTGTGGGATAGCTCCTGCACCTGGTTTTTAATAAGTGTTGAGCCATTAACTCACCTATGGGGCTATGGACCATGTGACCACTAAGCATGTTTCAAAGTCAGATTTTAAGTATTTTGGAACAGACTCACGTAAACAGAGGCATAAAAATGATAATTTATGAAAATATGTCTTGCTTGCAGAAAGCAAAGAAGTTTAAAAATTACAACATTGTCTTTGGGAAACAGTATTTCATCTACTGATGAAAAACTGTGATGATCACCCCTTTTTTAAAAAAAGACCTCTGAGATCATGGAGTCCAACCCATGACCCAACACCACCTCATTTACTATACCATGGCACTAAGTGCCACATTCAGTCTCTTCTTAAATACCTCCAGGGACGGTGACTCCACCACCTCCCTGGGCAGCCCATTCCAAAGTCTGATCACTTTCTCTGTAAAGAATTTCTTTCTAATGTCTAACCTCAACCTCCCCTGGCAGAGCTTAAGACTGTGCCCCCTTGTGCTACTGCTGGTTGCCTGGGAGAAGAGACTGACCCCCACCTGACTACAACCTCCTTTCAGGGAATTGTAGGGAGTGATGAGGTTTCCCCCGAGCCTCCTCTTCTCCAGGCTAAACAACAACCCCAGCTCCCTCAGACTCTCCTCACAAGACTTGTGCTCCACCACCCCCGCAGTAAAGAATGTTATCCCAATATCTGATTTAAACCTACGCTCTTCCAATTTGAAACCATCCCCCCTTGTCCTGTCACTCCATGCTCTTGCAACTAGTCTCTCTCCATCTTTCTTCTCTCTTGTCTTACTGACTTGTGGAATAATTTTGCATTTTTCAGGATAAAAAAGACAGATAGGATGTTAAAATTTTGTGTTGTCAAAAGATACTACTTGTACTCTTAGACAGATACCCTATGATCTTGAGACAGGATATGTTGCTTGACTTGGTCAATGAGATTAAATTGTTGCAGTTGTTGCTGCAGTTTTTGTCTGTAAATGGCCTAGAGAAACAGCAGAAGTCTGTCAGACAGTGAGCAGCAGAATGAAATTTGTGCACACAACTATTTTTCTTAGAGCAAAGTAGCTGAAGCTGGAACCTTGAAATCTGTTAAATGTTGGATATTTTTTACGCAATAGTTGACTTTGACAGTGTCCTCAGAGGCTGCTTCATTTGGGTTTCACTACATAGGTGCATTGCTGCTAATAGCCTTGGTTAAAGCTAAGATCGTGCTAAGTTATGATGGGATTGGAGCTGGCAGGAAGCACTGCACATACTCTGCTTAGGGCAGCCCTGCTACTGGTAGCAGGTGGGGGACCAGTTTATGACTTCTGCACTTCACTCCACACCCAGGAGTTTATCGGGGAGTGCTGCAGATGGGAAATTGGTGCCTATGCACTTCTCGACTTTTGGTCCTTCACAGGTGTGGCAAGTCATTAGGCATTCACACTGACCTCCAGCTCTGGATTTCTGTCAGTGCAGTTTATCTTCTGCCAGCTATGGGATGTTTCCTGCAATGTTGAGCAAAATTAGAAAAGCGAAAGAGGTTTTAATGTTTTTGCTGATCCAGTCATATTTGGACTAAATATACTGACTGCTACTTTATCAGCAGTAATCATATATTGCCTTCATTTGCCGTTAATACAAAGAAAAATACTTGTATTCTTTTTACCTCTTCTTACTTTACTGTGAATGTGTAGCTCTAAAATATACCACAATTCAAACTATTTGGTTACACTGTTTCTCAAACAGAGGAAAAGTGCTGCTGCTTTTACTTAAATCTGATGTGATACTTGTAATTTCCTTTTATTACTATACAAAATTGTGTCTCTGTTGGCCAATTCTTTGAAAGCAATTGTATAGGTACTTCAGTACATAGGAGGAAATTGCTGATGGTTATGCAATGGGATTTACCTGCACTTCAAAAAAGGTTGTGCAAGTGCAAGATACTGCAAAGTGCTGATCTTATTACACTGTACGTTCACTCATTTTTACTGACACATATATTTTAATGGGACAAAATAAAGATTGTGTTGACCCAGTATCTTTATATTACATAACTAGATGACTATTAGTATAATGCAAACTTTTCTAATTTTCCTATCATAAAAACATTTCCATTGCTTTCCAAACAGTGGTGAAACTCAGACAGCTTGCATGAGTCAGCCTTCTACAGGCAAGTTAAATAACTATTATGACTTTATAAAGAACACTGTGTTTGAATAAAAAGAGATATTTTAATTTAACTATCTGAACATTTTGATTAAAAGAAACCATATTTACACAAGGCTTAGCAGCACATATAATGGCATGTAATGAGTATACAAATATGTAGCAGAGACTGACCTTCATTTTAAGATTCTGTGAAGCCTGTAGGAATTAGCCAGTATAGAGATCAATAAAATGCTTCCTGAGAATATTAACAACCTGTCTGCTATGAATGTCCTGGAAGCTACCTCTAAGGCTAGCTTGTCCTATTTTCCATACCACAAGCATATATTTATGGCCACGGAAAATGTTTTTAAGCATGCTAGGTACTTAGTACCTAGGCATGCTTAGTATGTAAGTACATTACCAGGCATTCACACTGGCAGCCAACAGAATGTCCTTTAGCTGGCAGTATACTCAGAAGCCATACAGCATACTACCTCATGCATGGAGCAACCCCAGAAACTGCTTTTCCATCACAGCATACATATATATATACAGACAGAAGGTTGGAAATGAGCCAGACATTGTAAGAACCTCTAAGAGATTATGGTGCAATACAGTTCAGCCACCCACATGCACAGAAGTCAGGCTATGCGCACTTCCAGTGTGTTACTGCCTTGCATCAAGAAAAGCCTACTCTAGCTCGTGTTTGTTCCCACCTCTTAATGGAACAGTTGAGTATCAGCTTGTTAGTTGGAATATCTTCACATATGGTATCCCTAGGGCTGCTAAGGACGACTGAAAATACTGGAAGTGAACAATGGGAGAGACTCAATAATCATCTTCCTCACTCCTCAGACTTGACACAAGCAGGGCTGAGGCATGCAAAAGAACAGCATTTCAAACAGAAGGTCAGCTTCTGCCAGTTTGAGATTCAGTGCATACATTTCATGTAACTAAGTTATTTTCTTGTGCAAAATATGTACAACACAGACTACGCCACTGTGAACCCTCCCTACTTCACCATTGTTATGCCGCAGTCTTAACTAGGACCTGAACTTCTCTGCCATATGAAGTCTTAGCTCTCTTTGATGACATTACAAATACAAATATCGGTTAGACAAGATGTGAAATTCCAAGCAAGAAGACATTGGAGAACAAAATCTGCAGGCTGATACTCACAGGGAATATAATTCAGTTTGGAAATGTTCACCAAAAATTACTTTAAATGTTGTCATTTACTAAGTATGCAGTTATGTTTAAAAAGCTATAGAGGATGTTGTTCCACAGTATTGTATTACCCTATTGCCGTTCACTTTTAAGAGGTTAGCAGGTCTGTGGAATGGCATTGTACTATGGACTTCACAGACTGTCTGAAGTGCAATACAGTTAGGCTACTATATACTATATACTACTATATACTAGTCTGACAGCTGATTGGAAGTGAAGCTACCAGGTTTCAGCCCAGCTCCACACACAACTGGTCCCTACGCACCACTCCTTCAGATACTCTTGTTTACAATCTCATGAGGAAATTTGGGAGCTGAAGGGCTGGAAATCTGCTAATCTCCTCAGAACAGGATGGGGAGGTGTAAGAATGACTGGCCCAATAGTAGAGCTTGCACGGACAGGTTTGTCCTATGAGCAGAGGATTTCACTCTCCAGGGCTGCCAGATCCAGCACTTTTTCTATGAATTTATTTTAAAATCAAATTCACACCCCATTTTTACCACCACACATATTTTCAAAGGGCATTTCTATCTTAAAAGTAGAAATGAAGGAGAAACTAATAGCTCCAAGTATCTCAAACTTTAAACTCCGAGTGGATTTCCAGTCACATAAATAAATGTTTTGGCCTTTAAGTCTCTCAGCCCCCAAATTTGGGTAACAGCAGGAAAGATGATAAATCCAGAAAATACCAAGCCTTACCTTCTTGTAGAGACTTCTCAGGTCTCTGTACTGCCACATACTATTGAGGACTTGAGATGCTGCCTTCACCACTTTAGGCGAATGCCTGTTACACACATATATTAAAAAGGGAGAGAAAGAGAAAGAAAGAGTGAGAAAGAGACTGTTAAATACAAGACACCATTCATCCCAATTTTCAAATGCATTGCTATAGATTTAAACCCACAATTAAAGTGTGTTTCAAGTATACAATAAGATCTTTGGCTGGCATCTTGGAGACCAATGTGTTTTTAAGCAAGGGCAATATATATCATCTCTATAGTACTAATCATTCAGTGAGGAGCAAAACATGTGCAACTCAGTACATACAGGGATTCATGCTGAATGCATAGATAAGAGGAATGGGAGGTAGAAATTGCCAAAATTGTTGAGGACCCAACTGGCATTATATACATCTAAGATGTCCTGGCTACAACTTTTGGCATAAAGTACAAGGAGTTTCTTTCTCTGTAAGGTGCCAAACTTCAGCTCTTGACAGTGTGCTCAACTCATTAAGTTCCTCTTAGCAGTGGCCAAAAGAAACACTCTAGTTGGGTGATGAGCGCTGGATTTCAAGTGCAGAGCCAAGATGCAGAAACAGAACTAATAATAAAAAGTCATGATAAATTTCATTAGGAGTCCAAATGAGGATTTGGATGTTGCTCACACTATTACCCTTAAATGATGGCAATACAATGTCATGTTGAAAAGCATATCATTTTACATGGACTTTCTCTTCTGATAGGTTTTGAAAGAAGATCTAAACTATTGTTACAATATTGTTACGTATATTCCTTTTGGAATAGGTAATTAAAAAAATCTTTAAAAAATATATGTATCAGAGAGGATTCATCTCAGTGAAGAAGTGTTAGAGAGGAATGTGCCAGGAAGATAATCCAGCCCACTGAGATAACCCAGTACACTGTGCTAGACCAAAAAGATGTAGAACACTAGAAAACCTTGCAAAGGCCGAAGTCCAGAATGAGGATTGATAGAGAGTTTAGGACAGTCATTGAGGTGATTTGTGTTTTACTCAAAAGAGGCATATAGATTACAAAACCAAAGAGAAATCAGAAAACCAGCAGCATAAGTTACTGCTTTGGGCAGGAGTCTTCTCAGGGGTCACACTTTGGTTCATTCCGTGACTTCTGAGAAGGATCACTAATAGGCTGACATTCAAACTGGTAAAGCAATGTTCATGACACAGCTGATTCAATTAACTTATACAGCATTTTCCTAACAATTTATTTGGTGCTTTTTTCCCCACCTTTATTCCACTTTTCACCCAGAGTACAGCAGTAGGTGGGTAATTAGTGAGTAAACAGGACTTTGATAAACCCTTTCAAGCATAATTGTTTTTATTTTACTTCCAGCTGTACTGGCTGGTGAGGTGCTGGTAGCATGGAGTAACGAGGAAAATAACTGTGCCAACCACCGCACGAGTACTGAGGAGAGAAAGGAACTATGCAAAGCTGATATGGGCTTGGCCAAT
Source organism: Cephalopterus ornatus (assembly GCA_013396775.1). Taxonomy (NCBI): domain Eukaryota; kingdom Metazoa; phylum Chordata; class Aves; order Passeriformes; family Cotingidae; genus Cephalopterus; species Cephalopterus ornatus. The sequence continues at coordinate 15,346 of VZRE01007339.1, read as the reverse complement.
ATAACCTTGTGAACGTAAGTTCTCTTGTGTGGTCATACAGCGAAAGCGTTCAAAACCTGGGCATATTCCAAAGGGTAGTGGGGCCAGCTCCACACTCCTGGCAGTGATATGTACCAGGGCACATGGCCAGTCTAGTATCCTGCACTTGCAGAAGCACATGCTTTATACTGGACAAGATGATTTCAATACTGAAGTGTTTTACTCTATTAAAGTGAGCATGCCAGAATTTTATATCATTCCAACAACCAACAATTTTGATTTTTAAACAATCAATTACATGTAAAAAACCAAACCAAACCAAAAGCACACAGTACTAATGTTTCTAAAAGCTGAAAAATGGAACTTCTATTTAAGATGGGCATTTGTAGCCCTGTATGTTGACAGGTTTTCTTTTCTGGAACTGTGTAACCTGTAACAATTATAACACACGACTACAACTCAAAGTACTTGAGAGGAAGCATACATATAATGATTTGGAAGGGCATTTTGGAATTACTCAGCATTACCTGGGCTAAATATATTCATTAGAAATGAATGTATTTTACAGTTATGAGGAGTATTTAGACAGGGAATTATACCCTTGGATCCTCCTAAAACTGCCCATGATACTTGGAAAATTTCAAACTCAACAGGTTAATAATCTCTACCAGATAATCAACACGTAGACAAATGCATTATTCTGAGGAAAGACACATTCAGCTTAAGTGAAATGGATATGAACCTACTTGCAATATCAGTAAATTTGATATAGAAAATATAAATACAAATTTAAATAGATTTAATAATAACAAAATGCAATTGTAAATAAATTGGCAGAGCATGGGGAGTTTCCACAATAGGAATCACATACTTGGTCATGCTACTACTTTTTACCCCTTATAATTAGAATGTAAGAATGTTTCAATAATGAATTTGGTATGAAAGGAAAAGGGTGACAATAGAGGAAAAGAAATGTGATTAAATTATATTGGCAATGCTCCGATCACATAGGCGAGCATAAGTTCTCATACCAAATGTAGGTAGCATAAATCTTTCCTTCGGGTTGTGCCTGGCTTTGTGGGGCTCTTTTAGAGCTCTGATGCTGCAGTAGGCTGTGTGATGACAGCTTCAAGCAGGTGGACTGATGGGTTTTGTACACTACAGTGAAGGCTTTTTGTTTTCAAACTGCCATAGTCCCATTGCACTATACTTCAGCAGGTTGACAAATATGAGAACCAGGCTATCTGTTTTAGGCAAAAGAAGGATAAAGAGTGAACTCTTCATGAAGAGTGTGTACATAGGCAAATAGACAAGATGAAACCATAGCTGTTCGGAAAATGTCACAGTTGTGTGCAAGACTTTTTTTGCCTCACAAACCAGCCTAATGCTCTCTTAGAAACAAGTAGTTAGGAAAATCCATGGATCAGTTTTTTTGCTATGGCCCACCTTACCAGCAAGCTGGTGGCAGGGAAAAGGCTGCTGTGAAGAGGGACAGTGACTTTATATTCTTCACTCCTAGAGCAAGAGGAGCAGTCACCCCTTCTGCAGGGTGCAATCCAACTACTCTGGTCCCTAATGTTTATCAGGATCTTCTGGAATTGCTCAGAGGTAGTGGTTACTGTAGATAATTACTCTTCCTTAAAATGCACATGGACTGCACTCCCTGCACTGTTAATGGTACATCAAAAACAAACCAAAGCAGAGGGAGACTTTTGGCACTGGCACTGTCTGTTTCTTGTCATCCTTCACACTGGGCATATGACTTCTGGTGAAACTAAAGAATTCAACTCATGATTGCACAGAGAAGGCAAACACATTCAGGACTAGTAATAACTACTGGAGAGGTTAAAAAGGTGCAAGGTGATTTGCAAAACATACTTGTCTCCTTTACTCTTAGATATGCCAACCAGTTTCTCAATGCCGCCTGCGTCTCGTAAGGCCTTGGCATTCTCCATGTTTTTAGTGATGACTTCATGCAGAGTGCAGCAAATGGCAGTAACGGTGTCATCAGACATGGCCTTGCTTGCTGAGCTGTTGCTGTTGTTAGCGCCTGGCAGTCGGTGGACCAGATCCCTCATGGCATACTTGCCTTTGTTGAAAGAAAATGAAGGGAGAATTCAGAAGATACAGCAATAAAGGGTGATGGAGAAGTACAGGGAAAACACGCAAGACTATTAGCACCATTTGCAGCATTGCATGTAATCTAATTGGATACTGATATTATTTTGGAGCAAACCACATTTATATGATTGCATGTTCAAGCATTTCACACATTATGGACTCTAATATTTCCATGCTGCATCAGTTGGAGACTTTGGATATGGCTACATTATGTCCTTAAGAGAATGAAACTATGATAGTAAAGGCAAGTGTATGTATAAAGATAACCTGAACAACACAATTTACCAAACTTGGCAAGTCCTCATCTCCCACCAAACAACTCACAACTTTTTACTATAAATTAAATGTGCAACAATTGTTAAAACCTCAAGAGTAAATGCAAATCCAACGTCGTCGTTATTTGTGAAAAAATCTCTGAAGGACCAGTTTCACCACACAAGGTTAATTCTATGTTACATGCAGTAATTTAACTGGATTTATTAGTGGATCTTAGACTGTATTGTTCAGAGAGGACACCACCTTTTCCACGCATCCTTAGCTGTACTGACCAGAAAGGTACTGACCAGAAAGGGAGCCCTTCTGACATCTATTCCAGTCTGGTATTTTGTAAGGAGTTATTTAAGAAAACACTAACCTCTAGAACTTAAAATCACCTAAAATGAATTTTTAAAATAGTCACATTGAACATTTCATGAAGAAGAAATTCTGTCAATTACATTTGGACTCAATGATCTTAAAGGTATTTTCCAACCTAGATGATTCTAAGATTACTATAATTTTTTTCATATTTCAATGAACAGATTTTTTTTTTTGGCAGGATTTCCCCTGAAAGCCATCTAGTACTTGTGAAAATAATACAAAATCAGCTTCTGAAAATTTATATATGTAGTGTAAATATAAATGTAAACACATATAAATGTAGGGCAAGGGTTAGCACCAGCACAGGTACACAAGAAGCCTCACATCAGTTCTAGAGGATCACTATTATTGTAAATGGCTGCTCAGTCCTTCAATGTGATGAAGAGAAGACCTGAGATGGTGCAGACCTGATGAAGTCATTACTTAGGCCAGTGAAACAACTCTGAATCACCCTCAGTGCAGCTGTGTTAGGAATTTGCATACAGCAATCACCGTGAGTGTATCATGAAGGATGAAAAGGACAGGAAAATTAGGAAATATAAGTATAATTAGTAATCTAATCTTCATTCCATTTTGTGAATTAAATAATCAGGTATGATTATTGTATATAATATGATAATTTAATCAGATTTTTTTGATAACTTAAAAATGTTCTGATCAACTAGTTTATGAGTACTTACTAAAAATCTTATTTCTGAATTCATAAAAGTTGTTTGTGTCCATATTTGAAAGCAGAGGTAAGAAGAAAGTCACATCTTTAACTATCAGATATTGAACCATTTTTATTTCTCACAATTTTGCTTGCTGTGGTAGAACTACGGTCAGTAGTATTCACACAGAATATTCATAATACAGATAAAAACTAAAATCTCTGTACTGAACTGTTAAATGTAAAGATTATCAAATAGATTTTTCTGGTAAGGTGAGGTCTTAGAGAATACTCACTCTATAACATGTAAAAACATTTCTTATTATCAAAAACATAAAATTCCCAACAAAATGTGTTCAGTAGCATTTGAATCTTGTCAGTGTGCTGCAATACAAGTTCTGTCCTGGAACATATTTATTTCTTTGAACTTAATATTTAATTTTACGTGCATCAGAATTTTAAGCAATACTATTAATATCAGATGTAGTACAACTGTTAGCACAACTTTCTCTTTTGGAAACGGTTTGTTTGAGAAAACTGAAAATCTTCTTTTTCCCCTATACCTTTATGAAACACTGTTCTACAACAGCCTGATATGCTATCTACATTTGCATCTGTTTGTTCTGTGTAACGTGAACACATTAATAGTTGTTTATCTCTTACAGTGATTACTCCAGTTTACAACGTATATCAAATTAAGCTTGTATATCAAAAAATAAAATAAACTATGATTTGATGTAGCTTTTACTCTTCTAGCGCAGGGCCAAGTACAAGTACATAAATCAGATCAGTGAGACTTTCTGCTTTACTCTGTGCACACATCCAGAACCAATGTTCCTTTTTGCTTTCACACCTCACTTAAATTGCAACAGAGCATCTCATCACCTCAGTGCTCTGGTGGAACCAGATCACAATGATCATTCCATTAGCAGCCAAAGACTGCAACCCTGAGCACTGGGTATAAGGAAATCTGGATGTCTGCCCCAAGCAGATCTCTTTCCTGGAACTGGCCTAGTATTCCAGGCAATAGTATTCATACCAGTACACATGCCTAGACACACAAGATGCATCTTACAATAAATAAAAGCTTTGGAGTTATCAGTGAAATCTCAGTCGGAAAACTAAAACAAACACAATCAAGCACAGTATAAGCATTCTGGACATGCTAACTCTCAGCAGTCCTAACATTTCTGCTGTGCACACCCTTCAGTTAGGCATGAGAAGAACAAATAAGTATTAGATACTGCCAATAAAACAGGTTTTTTATAGATATGTAACAATGGGACAGTACAGTATTCCTTATTCTGAGCAGCTGTAGTAATTCCAGCTCAATACTGCTATTCAATTCTTAATCAGCTATGTATTTAGACTATATTATATTATGTATAAATTATATTCTGAGAGGGTCTGATTGGGTTTTTTTGTTTGGTTGGTTTTGGGGTTATTTTGTTTGTTTCATTTTTTTCCCCCCTTAAGAATTGCATGAAATTTAGCCTTTGGACAGCAAGTGCCAGAAGACTGACAGTACACATTTTGTAGACCTAAAATCTAGTGAGTGTATTTCAGCTGTTGCAGCTATGCAAGATGGTGTCTACTTTGTAGACCACTCCCATCCGAACCTGTAATGACAATGCCAGGCCCCAAGTCCTGCGAGGAGCTGCCTGTGCGGGTGACAGGCTTCTGCCTCCCTGCCCTGTCTCCAAGAGGCAGAGGAAGACAGAACTGCCACCTCCTACAAAGCTTTACCCACACAGGGGTAAAAGCAGCTGACTACAATTCAGACAGGCATCATGGCTCAAAATGTCCTTCCAGGGGTTTACCAGAAAAAGGTGGCACACCTGCTGGAATAAGAGGGAAGTGGCTGGGCAACAGAGTTGATCTAAGCCACTGCTTACATGGCCTTAAAATGTATTAACAAGTGTAACTGTTGGCATATTTTCTGTGGTTTGAGTACTTTGAACATGTGTTAGCTGTTTGAAAATACATCTGGGATGAGAAAATCCCCTGCCTTAGCCATAAAATAATGTGGCATTAATTTAATTTCATTCAAAACTTATAGACTTATATTGAAAAAGAAGTAAATTTGCTTTAATTTAGAGTTAAGTTGTGGAAGTTGAAAGTGAAGGACTATTTATACTTCAAAAAACATTCCACAGTAACTTTTTTGAATTTTCTAAATTTTCTAAAACTATACATGCAGTTAGGTAATAAATTATTCTACTACATTCACAGAAAAACCTCATCAGTTACAGTTAACTTCTCTTAACTCAGTTATGTTACTACTGCTTTACTATAGACATGAAGAAGAGTCATGTTTTCTAGCATTAGCTATAGAAGAAACCTTGGTCTACTTCAGAGTGATATAAATGTCAAGTAATGTCACAGGTACTGTTGCATCAGCCCAGCACAGCTGACAACACATGTGATCCTTGACTTTTGCATTAGTCTATGTTAGATTCTGTAGAGCCTTTGCATTTCGAATTATTTTTTTGATGTTAAGAACCTCTTCTGAAAGCAGACTGAAATGTGTAATGGAAACTAGTCTTGTAATGTCAGCAAAGTATTATCTAGCACTCCTAGTAGAAAGGCTGAGCAATTCAGCTTGCAGCTTTTCTTCCTGAATGGAAGAAGTGAGAACTGATGAGGGTCGTGGGAAGAGAGGTAGATGTGTGTGAGGATTATATTTAAAATAAATAGCATGGTTAATTTTCATTAGGGTTCATACAGAACTACTTTGATCCACAAACAGATTGATTTTTTATTTGAACAACATCACACATTATAAGACTCAAAAATTATTTGAAGCTTTTAAAGAGGATTTACATAATATGATTAAACATAGCCAACAGCTCGACAAGAAAAAAAATCATATTTATTTGTTCAATTTCACTCCTAAAGGAAGAAAGAAAGATATTACATAGCCATAAAAGGAAAGGGGTTCTCCTGTGGGTGCTTGGGACAGCATTTTTCTGATACTATACATTTAAAAGTTATTTTTGTAAGACAGGGCTTCCATCACTTTCATATTAAGAGGGTGATTCATCTAACACCATGCACTAAGTCTTTGACTGTAAGATGATTGTATTTGCTTATTATTTCAACAATGAAGATTTGATGTCTTTTCCTTTGCATGATAAGGTCTCATTAGCATTTTAACATCTGCCTCCATTACTTAATTCAGGCAACTTTTTACTTCATAGGATCAAACTGATAGTTGGCCTAAGAGAGATTCTGCCTTCAGAGCCAAACAGTAGAGCAAACTATTCTTCTGGTAGATTTAACCAGAGTAAAAGCATCACAGATAAGGTTTACTTCTGGAAATATTTCCCTACTATTGCCTTGAGACAAAGTCACTGCTGTTGTAACCTTGTTGACTTCATTTCCATTTTCAGTCATCTCTGAAAAATTACTTTGACACATTGGAAAATTTATTAAATAGTTGTGACATGGTTCCTAGTTTGAGGGAACAAGACTAGGAAAATTGACCTATTGAAAAAACAAGAAACCTCAAAAAGTTACTAATTCAAACTAAGAACCCTGTCCTAGAAGTAGAGCTTGTTCTATAAAAGTAATAATTCAGCATTTTTCTGCCCCTTTAAGATATCCATTAATTCACATATGTAGCTAGATAATATAAAAATGGCAAAATGCCACCATACTTTATTGTAAAGATACAGATATCCTATGCCACATCTACTGGTGCCTGTATGTCACAATACATGGGAATTTTCTTCTTTTTGTGGTAACACGTGCTACACTTAGACATATGAGGTTCTGGGCAATTTTACCATCCTTGTGTTTTTAATAGAATTCAACTTCAGCATTTCACAGACTTTATGGAAAGAGTATGACTGGAAAAGCTTTTATTCTTACTTTCAATCATTATTTCATAAATATGCCAAAGCTGTCTACCTAATTTGTGTGGAACAAATCTTGATCGTGAGTCAGTGTATTCAACTGATAGTCTAATAAATTAGAGTGTATTCATTTCATGATAGCAGTGGTAGAAATACCACTACTGCATTTTAAAGTTCACTTCTGCATCATGCTTTCATTGTCAGATACCATTGTTTTAAGGTATAATTGATCAGCACAATTGGCACTATTGTAGCACCTACAAGTGCCTCTCTGGATCCAGCTGTTGCTGTTCCAGAGGAACCCTGTCCCCTCTCTGAACACTGGAAATTTTCTAGTACATACTGAGGTGCAAGAGGGGGTGTAACAGCACACAAAAAAAGAATTATTATGTTTATTGCAATATGTTGTAAAGTCTGGACTCGGACTGCCAAGACAATACAAGGTACTTTGTAGGCATCAGAGCAGCGGTCAATCTCTTGTTGTTTAAGAGGGTAAAGTTTCATTACTTTTCACAGGGAGATTTTTTTTGCCACTGAAAACACTTAAGGGTGCATTGTTATTGAATTATGAATTGTTATTGGAAGACCAAAATGGAAAAAAACCTGGAGCAGTAGGACTGAAAAAGCATGTCCCCCAAAAGCATAAGCCCCACCACTTTTAGCAAGTATGAGAGAACAGGACTCTGTATCAGTTTGGGATTTAGGTGTAAAAAGAACGATCACACTATTTTCAGGCATGTAGGGGGAACTTTATGTGTACAGAGGGAACTAATGCAGTTTCAAATTCCCTTAGATACCTGAGATACCTACATAGAGTTAGCAGACCTATGGAAAACACACAGCCTTCTGGAAAGGCAGATGTAAAAAAGGTAGGATGCCCTTATGGTCTTTAATGTTTAATGCTTATCTCTAGCTACATAGATATGTTTGGCCAAAAATGTTTTTTAGGTACCCAAGTTCTTTTACTTCTTATGGTAGTGACATGCACAAACATTTGTAATCTCTGGCACTTCAGAGTAAATGCATATGGAAGGCATTTCACTACAAAATGGTAATTGACTATAGTACTGCAGTTATCCCTATCCAAAAAAACTCTCACCTCAACTCGACCATTGATAAGGGAAAGAGTGATGGATTAACTTAAACTGGTTTCAGATAGCAGCTCAAAGCTCATGGCCTAGAGCCACTGCTTTAGCTGCTTCACATTAAGCACAGCCTGTCATTTAAGTTGGGATAATGAGTACTTTAAGCTAGAGAACAATGCCAGATTTCATTTCCTTACAGGTTTATTTGAATTTAAAGACTCTGTGGTGATAAATTATTTTTTGAGAAGGCAGAATGAATAAAAACCATTGCACACACATGCCCTCCTGTGCCCCCAAGGATAGAAGTGAACTTTGCTCATGGCTGCTAAGACAGAACAAAGAATCAGGTGGAGGTCTCAGATTCCCTCTTCACTTCAGACAAATGATCCACTCTTTTCAGTTTTTCACCACCTCTAATGACAGGCAGCAAGATTTCAGGATAAAAGATTGGTATTTGGTATGGACCATGACAAAGAGGAACAGTATCCTCCCTGATGTATTGTATGCGATGTGCCAGTCATTAGTTTTCTTTTTTAAAAATCTTTTTTATCAAGAATAAATTCAGCCATCGGTAGTGTGGCATATAAAGCTCAACAGGGAGCAGGAACAGTCATCTTTTACAGATTTAGGGAAGAAACCCTCAACCTTCCAATGAGCGATGAAAGTGTGTGAAACACCAATAACTGTGTGGCAATGTCAATTGAGATTTGCTTGTAAAAGAATCAAATATCTAAAAGGGAACCAATATAGAAATCTTTATCTCTTGAGAAAGATTAAAGATGTTGGTTCTATATTTTGTAAAAAGAAAGGTATGGCATGAGGAGAACAAGGAATGACAATGGGCAAAGCCATAACAAGGATGAAAGAGCAGTATGCATAGAAGCTATTGGCATTGGACAAAGAAAAAGAGAAGCATTTTGGTATTTTGAACCTGAACATGCCATGAGAAATCACAACCGGGTGCAATGCAATCACCACTTTTCAGCAAAATGCTTTCTCAGATCTTTCATATATTTTCATTCCTGTAGCAGCATTTTAACCCAGTCAGCTTCCTTCTTTGGCTTTTCTGCTTCCAGAAAAGTAACTTTTCCATTTCATATGTTTCCTGCCTCTGTCTGGCTGATTATTTTTCTTGTTTTCAACTCACCTTCTCAGGGCTACTCCCTCTCTCCTCTATTACATGACTAAGAATTTTTCTTCCTTGAGCTGTATCTTCTCAGACCTTTGGGTCTTAACTGTGAAGTTTTCATTGTCCTTTGCCAGTCTAGTAAACCTCTGCATCTGCCTTGTTTGCCAGGCTTTTCCACTCCCTCCTCATACTCGTTTAAACGCCTACAGTTTGATGCTCAGCTAGATCCTGCTTTAGTCACACCCCTGCATGTCCATGCCCCATGCCCCCCAGGCTTATGCTTTTCACTGTTCTGAACCAAAGGAAATTTTAGCTAGTTTACAAGCATAGATTTTAGACTCAAAAATACCAGTGTGTTTAAAAGCTATTGCTCTTATGCTGCTGTCTCTCTTGTGTATCTCAATTCCACAGGCAACTATTTAATCTGCTGTTATTTCTAACACTAATTTTACTCCTCTCTCAGTGGAACACCTTCATATTCTGCATGTTTCTCACACAGCAAGACTGCACATACTCAAGACTTTATATTAGCAGTTATCTTAAAAACTAGAGACTGAACAAATTCCAGGGCTCTTCAGCTGACCATAACCTGCTAATTCGTGTCCCAGCGTGTGCTTTAAAGGCTAGATCCATGTCTGCACTTTGCATGCAGAAGCACTTCAGCTGGTTCTGTTGGAGGTAATGCCAAAACTAGAGCGGTGTATTGAGACCCTGTTGTACATCTCTGCCTCTTCCACCTTTGCTGCTCTCTTTTTGGCAACTGTCATGGGATGCATGCTGCCTGCTATGTGGATTTCTGGAGAAACTAGCTCTCCTTCGGGGGAGTATATGTTTGCAGCAGAACAGTCAGAAAAGCAGTACAGAAATGGATTTATGTGTACCATGGCCAAATGGATTTTCTGTTTCTTAACAGCACCTCTCACCCAGCATAGTGGATGGCTTCTATTTTGAATGTTCATCCGTATATCAGCTGAGCAATGTCTATTCTCTCTCTCCCATGCTGGAGAAGCAAACCAAACATCAAACACAGGCAGCCCAAGTCAGGGTATGTTCTCTGACTTGCAACCTGGTTTTTGAAGATGAATTTGGAAAAAGGTGTAAGCATTAATTTGTTGACTGTCTCACCCATGCTGGGACTATAAAAATGAGGCAGTTAAAGTTCAGCTTGACTTGCCTAATTATCTGCTGACCTGATATGCCAAACAACTGCTGGGTCCACAGAAGGAGAAAAATCTCCACCAATAAGCTTGTATTTGTCACCCTCAGCAGTAAAGGAACTCAGCATTTTTTAAGATAAACTATCACGTATTACTGCCCTCCCGTTGTTCCTACTGCCTTGGCCAGAAAAAGGGATTTGGGTGATGGCTTTGATTGTCTCCCTGCAGTCTTAGCTCTGGAAGGTTGTCTGGGAACAAAAATGACAAACTCAGGCTTTATTGTTATTGGACCAAGAAATTTATTCTTGTATGTTTGGGTTTTATATCCAGAATGGATGGAGTCCATGTGTGCAATAACTCAATTTCCTTTCTAATTAATTTTGATTACATTTCCTGCCAGGTATACAAACTAGGAAAGGCATGGAAAGGAGTTATTAGCCCACGTATTGACTCAGGTAATGCAAACATATCCAATTAACCAGCAGCTCCTTTATACACCAACAGATTTATTTCTTGTTTAGACTGCACTGTCATCTTTCCTTTCATCTTTCCACTAGCCCAAGCTAAAAAAGATTCTGCAAGGGAAGTGATTCCTCAGTTTAATTGCTACAGGCTACGTTTTCTGATTACTGGAGCTGGTTTTAGTCCCTTGCTATCCTCTTCCCTGCTCCCTGCAGAGAGCACAGTTTTTGGAAGGCTGATTTTTTTAAAAAATATAGTCGTTTAATTAATGTTATGATTAATCAGTGCTGCTAAAGTGCTTTGAAGAGGAAAAGTGCTATGTGAGTGTTGAGTGGAATTTTAGTTTTATCTGCATTATTTTCTGAGATAGGATAATATTTTGTTAATAGTCTGATTCCAGGGACTTTAAATTAGGCCATAATGAAGAAATAAGAATATATTATATTTTTGGAAAAGTAAGTTTAGGCTTTCAGATCTATGCCCTGATCCAACACCCACTGAAACTAATAAGCCTGTCTACCAATGTCAAAAGGTATGAAATCAGATTTATTAAAAAAATAGCTTTTCTTTTCCACTTTTTTTATTTTGTGTCCAAAATAGAACAAGATTCTGACAGGAGTAGCCAGAGTGAATTGCAATTAGACATTATTATCCTGTTTTCACTATCCATCAAGCCATTGACATTTATTTGCTACTATTTTTCTGCTTCTTTACTTGTGCTATAATATTGCCTGAAACTCATGAACAAATTTGTCCCCACGGTATGATCTGACAGACTGATTGGTTTTGCATGCTTTTATACACAGTTAGGACAACAACATGGTGAAAATACAATTCTTATGTTTAGAGGTATACATTAAAGTATTAAGAGAAATAAAATCAAAATGGAATCTCATGATAAATATACCATGATTATTAAAGGTTAAATAAGAAGCATGGATGTAAATGCTTTAGCTCAATAAATATCAATCTTGTAAAAGTGGCAGTGTCTTTTGAAAACAACTCTTCCAACGAATATCAAAACCACTTAAGTCATACTGCGATGTCCATATATTCCATAATTACTTCAGTGTTCAAACATTTCTTAAGTCATCACCATGAACACTCCACATGGAGCACTTAAGATAATTAATCTGTGGCAAAACAAAAATACTGAGGATACGTATCAATATTTCACATTGCTGTATTGCACACTATAGAATAAAATTATTTATATTTAATAACAAAATCCTGTCTAGTATCTAAGGCCCAGTGGAACCATACACTAACTTCACAGATGTCAGTGGTTGGGAGAAGGACAGAAGGTAAAAGAAAACTTCAAAGACAACTTATCCATGAAAGGGTAAGGATATAATGCAGTATTTGCTTTTTTTCCTGCAACTCGGAATTGTTAGCAAAGACCTCATGAAGACACAGTATTCATCTGTTGAACTGCTAATGTATCAGTATAACTAAGACCATACAGAGGTCTGCTGCAGTAATGAAGCTATAGGTACATTTAGCAGAAATGGGGTCTCACACTAGTCATGCAGAAATGGACAGGTATTCAGCTTTAAAGGTATTTTTTAGAGGTCAATTAATTTTGCAGATAATACCAATGTTCTGAATCAGTTTAATTCCTGTTCTCGACAGAGTGTTTTGTCTTCTTAACAACACAGCCTTTGGAAAAGAGCAAATTATATTGTAGTTTTATATTTTAATTCATCTGAAGCTGCTACAATATAATACCTAAATACAGTAGGTAAGTAAGTGAGGATACAGTGCAGGGTAAAAATAAGTTTTTTGTTCTCATAGGAAGGGCAAAAATGTATTCAATAACCTTCCTTAACAATGTTGACTGTAGCATGACTAGTTTTTACATTTCTCATAAAAAACTTTCTCAACTTCTAAGATATATAGTTCATTAATAGTTGTGTTTAAAGAAATTGTGTCAAATGAATCCTAGTCCCAACTGCTCCATCAGAGCACAGATCTACTAGAGCACAGTCCTGTTTGTGCTTCCTCAAGAGGTGGGAGTCAATGGGTTCATAAAGTGACTTGTTTATGTGTTTTGCTAGTGAGGATCCTTTCAAGGTAACAGCTTGAGGTGTCACCTTCAGGCTAGTAGCTGATCAAGTCTTTTCTCTAGTGGCCCTCAAAGAAACTTTGCCTCCAGACATCCATTTGAGCTTGCTCAGAGTCACTAAACTGTTGCTTTTTTAACCTGGGTCACAGCTGCTCACCTACATCTGAGTAACACATGGCGGGAGGATTCCCAGGATGGTGCACTCACTCAATTTCCTTCTCTCACCTCCATGGGGATGCAATTGCCCACATGGCAAGAGTCAGAGAATCTATGTTAGCCTTGTTATGCTGGACTCGATCTCCTTCTTGGAGATCAAGTTGGATAGAGGAGATCCACTTAAGGCAAAGCCCATAACCTCTTCAATTTCATCTCTCTCAGACCTCTGCAACATTGGCTGATCTCTGCTACTTCCGAAGACAGGGGGAGAGTTCGACAAGTATTCCAAAAGTCAATTTTTTGGCTTGATCTTCCTCTCATAAAGCTGAGTAGGAGCAATGAGGTAAGGCTTCATTTATCACTGTCTCAAGCAAACATTAATCTTCACTGTGTGAGAAAATTAAGGATTTTACTCCTGTTTGCCATGGTTTTCCTGCAGCACAAGCTGGTTCCCATCTTGAGTTAGCAGAAACACCCAATTAAAATTCCTGCCTATGAATCAAATCCAGTGTAAAGCAGATGTAGGATAGTGATGGATATGGTTCAATGCACTAGCAAGTGGCACTGGTCTTCCCTTTGACAATTATGCTAAATACTCTATTTAAATGGCATCACTAAGCTCAGTGGATCTTCAATATCATAGCACTACTCTTATAAAAAAATCCACTCATATAAATGAAACTTTGTGAAAAAACATGAGGGAAGGAGAGAGAATATTAGTATTGACATATCAGCTTTTGACTGAGATGCAGTTAACAGCAATATTGTGCAGCCACATGTTCCTTTAAACATGAGCTCCTTATCTAATATAAACAGCAATACAAAACATATTTGCAGTCATGTTGCGTGAAATTTATAGCAGGCAAATCATACTGAAAAGATTCTTTAAAAATCATTAATATAAAGCACTCTCTTACCAATTATGTGACATCCTACTAGATAGCTGTTAGCTTCCAGATTTGTTGACAAGCATATTCTTATCTTTGAAAATGTCTGAAATATATCCTTAGTACATATTTATTTCAAATATTAAAAGTAAACATCCTGGAGAATATCTCGGAAGCTGGCCCACTTCTGAGCTATGAAATTCTCTTCTGAAAGCAAATTAAAGCAGATAAATCTGTCATTTATGTTCAAGTTCTCTTTGTCCTGGAATTATTTTTCCTTTCAGAGACTGAGTCAGATAAGGCTCTCCTAATAATTCATAGAAGTATTTGGTTTTAGATGGATATATATGAAAAAATGTTTTGCATTAATATCAAGTAAATTTCATAATTACATCTAGAATCAGAACAACTGAGGTTAAAAAGGACATCTGGAGTTTGTCTAGTCTAACCTCCCTGTCCAAAACAAATTCAAAACCAATACAATGCAAAAACACCACAACAGACAACTATTAGCAGAAAACTTTTAAAAAAATACACGTGTTATATAGTTGACACAATATACTGCATGGCACATATAGTCCCATTAGCTACTTTCTTGCTAAAAAGACTACTTTTCATAATGAAAGAAATGTTTAAATATGATGTGTCTCTTCGTGTATGCACATGCATGTTTAGTTTCTTCTCCCAGTACAAATTTTAAACAGAATTTTTCCTACATAAAGACCACAATGGACTGCATTCTTTCTAATAGGAACATATTCTGGGATATGAATCAAAGAATCAACCAGACTGGAAAAAATCCTCTGAGGTCATTGAGTCCAACCCATGACCCAACACCACCTCACCTACTAGAACACGGCACTAAGTGCCACATTCAGTTTCTATTTAAAAACCTCCAGGGACGGTGACTCAACCACCTCCCTGGACAGCCCATTCCAAAGTCTGATTACTCTTCTCTGCAAAGAATTTCTTTCTAATGTCCAACCTAAACCTCCCCTGGCACAGCTTAAGATTGTACCCTCTTGTCCTACTGCTGGTTGCCTGGGAAAAGAGACCAAGCCCCACCTGGCTACAACCTCCCCTGAGCCTCCTCTTCTCCAGGCTAAACAGCACCAGCTCTCTCAGCCTCTTCTCACAGGGCCTGTGCTCCAGTCCCTTCA
>VZRE01007336.1:0-30806 GCA_013396775.1 Cephalopterus ornatus | reverse complement strand
GGCTAGCCTTTCGGCACACTGGTATAGCCCGTTCCTGTGCAGGCAGAACCTTCTGCTCGAAGCATGTCCAACCCTCCTGGACCCCCTTGTTTTTAAGCATTGTTTCCCAGTGTATGCTCTGAACTAGTCTTCTGAATAGGCAAAAATCTGCCCTCCGGAAGTCCAGTGTAGAGGTTTTATACAGAAATGAGATTTTCACATCCCATGATGAAGACACAGTGTTACAACAATGAAGATTATCTCCGACCCTTAAATAAAGAAAAACTCCTACATGTAAATCGTCAAGTTAACTCAATATTTGAGTTGTCATTATGCAGCCAGATTTCAAGTTTTAATTCTGAAACAGATTTGAATACATACCTTAATAATGTAACTATTTTTAAGTTAAAAAGGTCTAATTTCACAAAGTTATAGTTTTAGTATTAATGTTAAAATGCTTATATGCTAAATTATATGTAGACATGATAGAATAGTATGCTTAAATAGTACTGCACGTTTTTATATCTGTATGGACTAATAAGCATTATGGACAGTCTCTCGACTAGTTAAATTACAAGCAGTTTTACATATTCCCATCAAAGAAGAAATTATTTAGTTTCACATAGTTCTAAACCAAAAAATTAAGCAAGTCTAACTTAACAGATAGGACTAATGAAATCAAAAGCAGTGTGGACATGTTAAGTTTGCTGCATGACATTTATGTTGACACTGCAATCAACTACACATTAGGAAATTCATAGATGTAATCTCTTTCTATTTAAGGGCATTTAACAGGCAACAACAAAGATAATACTTTACAAATTAGCAGGGTACCCCTTTAATAGAAGCGGCTTTAGAATGGGAGTAATCCTAAAGTTAACCATACATATCACCGTCTTATTCAGAATCAATTATTCAGAACCACATCTTTAAATTAAAAATATGGCAATACAAAATCTTTTATACTTACTGCAGTAGGTCACATTTTTTTTAATGTGGAACCCTGAACATACTTCTCAAGTATTAATTTCTCTGCATGCCACAGCTTTAATTCTTTCCGGGGTTTTTTTAATTGCAAAGCTGGAAAGGGGAACAATATGGCTGACTTTGTATTTTCTGGCTTACTGCACTGGAAAAACATTTTGTAGGGTCCTTCACTGTAGGAGTTTTAGAAGCCTGTCCTGCTTAATCTATTTAAGAGTACAAGTTTGTTATTCAGAAGCAAAAGTATATGTAATGCAGCAAACAGATGCATGTGTCCCACTGCACTCTGCCCACACAAAGGCAGTCCTGACTCCAGAGATGGTACAATCCCATGGGAGTGTATTTCCTAGCTTTTCTAACCAAAAAATAGTTACATACCTGATATAAATAATCTTCAAATACAAAATAGTAGTCATCATTGCTTGCTGTCAGTTTCACATCCTGTAATAAAAAAAATACAGCAGTTTCAAGCCAAAAGGCCTCACTTCAGACTCCCATGGCGGCTAAACGTAACACAAGTGGAAGAAGAGTTTCACCACTGAATCATGAAACAACTGTAGTCAAGTTTATACTCCAAATTTTAAAATTAAAAAATACTATATTAACATGATGAAGTATTCAGAGCAAAAACTTGTAATGGAAGCTGTCATACCCTGTTCTTTCTTTCTCACAAAACCAGTTACTCCTCCAAATGAAGGTACCATTTCTTTACAACTTAGAAGTTCAAATTAAATGTCTTTCACAAGAGACAACTCAGGCAAAAGGATTGAGTTCACAGTAAGTTCACACTAGCTACTCTTACATTCCTTAAAAGCAACCTATCTAATATTTTCCTTGTTAAAAAAACCTCAAACAGCAAGATACCAGAGTGATGAGTATATAAATTGTTCAATAACTATTTAGTGAACTACTTACTTTGTAAATCAGGCTGTCCACTAAAAGATCGTGCTGAATCACATTTGACTTAAGTTGTTCATAATACAAGATATCCTAAAAGTAAAAATATTACCATCATCAGTCTGAGACATGACTTTATATTTAAACTAACAAATTCAATTTTCAGCAATTGAAAAAAAAAACAAGCATGTATTCAGCTGAAAAAAATCACTTCATATTTATGAAGCATTCTATTATGGTTTATTCTAGTTTAAGCCCTAAGAATTAAGACTTCACCAAAATTCAGAGAATATTCTAAGTTGGAAGGGACCCACAGGGATGATCGAGTCCAACAGTTAAGTGAATGGCCCATATGGGGACTGAACCCACAACCTTGGTGTTATTAGCACAGGGCTCTAATCAGCTGAGCTAATCTCAGGATCCTGAGACATTATGAAATGAGCTCCCCTTTAGGTAATTAATAAAATGAGAATGAAGGGACTAATTCAAACCAAGGATCCGTATCTTCCAACCTTTGGCTCTCTCTACACCTAAAACCCTTTCAATGCTCAAAATCATTAGGATTTATTTCTTTGTTACCCTCTATTTTCATGCACCTCTCCACCAATAGGTTCTGTCTTATCTTCAAGCATTAGGGAGTTGCTGCAAGTATTTGACATTTAACCAATACTAACCTCTGAATAGCCTAAATTTGTACAAAGATGAAATGATAAATACTTAAAAAAATCTTGTGAAGAGTACAAAGAACTCAGATCTTTTTTAAACTGCAATTACTTCCTGAATATCTATAGAACATAAACAAGGACGAAGCAATGGGGAAGAATCAGAGCAAACACTTTTCTGCTTTTACTTATTCTATCCCTTTCTTCGAAAGAGCTTGCAAAGGAAAAAAAAAAGAGAATTAAATATTGCACTGTCGTCATGTAACTCCCAAATCCCTAAATACCTCACTACCATTATGCCTACAATTGAGTAACAGTTTCTGATGGATTTGAACTAACAGATAAATTAAATCAGCTGTCCTGAAGCTCCTTCCCACTTCATAAAATTATTTGGAGTTCAAGGTATCTATATAGACACTACACAAATACTTGTACATTCCAAGCTTTACATATTTACTGCTGATTTCTTTGACAAATGGACAAGTCTGAAGTAAGGATTTAAAGAACAAATGGAAAGTAAGATGAAATTTTGAGAGGGAGAGAGTGGAAAAAAAATGAAGTCTGGGGAACATTTTAACTGTTTTCTGTATTAATCCAAAACTAAGAGGCAGTGAATATATGCGCTTAGAAACTATTAAAATTAATATATTATTAAACTCTTAAGTTGAAATGAGGACAAAAGCACCATTTATTAAGTACTATAAATATTAAGTATTTATTAAGTATGACTACAACAGGGAAAATATTTAAATTTTTTTTGAGAAATAAAAAGGGGAGGTATAAATATTGAACTATTACTTTAGAACCGATCATACATAAATATTTACTAAATGTAAATTATTTGCAGTATGAACATAACATTCTGTTCTTCAAAGCTATGGAGAACTACTCTAATATTTGAGTTGCAACTTTAAAGCATCGATATTGTGGTTTAATCAAGTGTAAAACTACCAAACTAATAATGTCTAAAGACTTTTTTGCCATCTCAGATGACTGTCTATATTAAAACACAAGAAGCTAATTAAAAAAAACAAAAACAAACACCAACCAAAAAAAACTCCAAACCAAACCAAAACCCGTGCCCAAGGGGTTGAAATCAGATGATGTTTAAGGTCCCTTCCAACCCAAACCATACCATGATTCTAAGATGAACAGAAAGGCAAGCTGTCCACCTGAACTAGAACTCATGCAAAAATGTTCGAGAAACACATCAGAAATTACTGAAATGGGACTTGCAAAGCAAACACAATCATAACCATTCTGAGAATAAAGCTTTTAGCTCATTACTTGCCATTCAGTTCCTTTTAAATTGTGATTGTTGTGATGCAAAATGAAGTGGGCTTGGGAATCATGCCGGGTTTTCAGCCACAACGTGGCTATGAGAGGATCTTGCCCATGTGTCTTAATAAGACCAGAGGCTTGTGATTGATGCTGTACTAAAAAATTTATTCCTTAGATCTGAATCATAAATATGATTGGTCACAGAATTACTTTGAAGACATAAGACTCTCTGGTGATCAGTCTCTCACTTATACAGGGAAGAATATTTTAAGAGCACCATTCAGGCTTCAAAAAATATTCAAATCTCCTTTTACTGTTTATTGTCTGCATTTCTTTCTCCAGATGAGATAACTCACTACTAGCAGGTTTCAGGAGTGTCCAAAACCATGTTACATTTCTTACGTTATTTAAAATACTTTCACTTACAAAACCAAAATCTTATCATCTTCATTCAATTCATCATTTCTTCATCTACCAAATCTTCATATAACCTTGATTTGTAAACTTTTTCCCTTTTAAAAATGTGTTACATTTTTATATAGACTGTAGCTTTTCTCAAAATTATATATTTTGTTATACCACACCTCCAAATCTTTCCAAATTGAAATAAAGAACACTTCAGGCTTGCAGTCACCAGCCCTCTTGACCTTACAAAGCCACATCCCAAAATTTCACCCCAACACTCACACCGTACCCACTGGAGAGCTTAAGGGAGCTCAAAGTAGCTCACAAGCAAGAGAGAACAGTACCTTTCAGCAGAATCCAGCAAAGCTGCTTTAAGCAGAATCTGGTGATTCACCTTCTTCGAAATGAAGGTTTGGATTACTCAGCAGCCTCTGTGCAGGCACAATCCACCTGTGTCATGTCATGAAATCCCTCGCACTAGAGCTGCACTCTCACTGCTGAACTGTAGGCAGCTCATGAATCATTTTTAGTTACCTTTGCCATGTGATTGCACTATCTACACTTGCCTCTCAAATCTAATACAAGAAATGAGTGGGTGAAGCACAGAATTAAGAATATTAAGGAAGACTGAAACTGGGGAGACCAGAAAGGAGACACTAAGATTTATAGGAATGGGATGAAGCCTAAAGAATGGCAGCCAGCATGAATTAGCTGAGCTCTAGATTTTGAAACAGCAGCACCAGAAACAAGTACAAAACAAAAAACCTAATCAGCTTACACAAAGAGAAAACAGATAAAAGAGTTAAAGGAAGTCCATCCCGGTAAATCCTTGAGGAGGATCCAAAACTTTTTCTCCTTTTACCAGAGACCTGTGAAATCTACTTGTGAAGTACATCCTTCTCCAGTCAAAGATGATGACAGTGCATTACTGCTACTGGATTCTCTGCTGTTTGGATGGGGACCTTGGCTACTGATCCTAATCTAAAAAACCACTTCTGATAAGGCACAGATATACATTATGCTCTCTCACCTATTTATTAAGTTTTTAAACCTCAGAAAATACATTCAGTAAAAGCTGTAGTAAAGTAAAGCATTACTAATTTTTGCATACTGGAATTTTCAGAATTAAGATTTGCAACCTATTAACTCAAAAACATTATAGGGGAAAAGAAAGAGCCCATCAGATAATGAACAAATTATTTTCAAAGCACTGTTTCAGCAGCATGCAATGAATAAACAATCGTGAAATACTCCAAACAGAAGGAAAAAAAATTAAACAGATTCTCAGTAAGTGTGTGCCATCCATTTTGTTAAATGAGGCAGACATCCCACAGGAAATCATTGTGACTGTGTGATTCTAGATCATATGATAAAAATATATATACAGCAAATTGGATTGTTTGCACAGACAATATTAACTGTGACACCGCTCACCTTTCAAATGTTTGTCTCTGCAACCTCAAAAATGCTCTTTTAACACAGTTTGTCTAAAATGTACCATTACAAATGAAAACTAATAAACAATTCACTGTCAGGCAATGTGTTTCCGCATTTCTAAATAATCCTGCTCACAGTTTATCAGTTTTACTATCATGATGCTGGATTGTGTATCATCCCTTGCCTGGCTGTATATTTGCTTTATACAGAGGATGAGCTTTACTGAATAAAATTTTCCAAACAACAGTATTGGATGCTAGCATACCAAACCCTCATAAAGTTTTACATTAAAGAAAGGAAATTTGCAGTTCATGTGAGTTAGAAATTCATACAGCTATAAATGAAATAGAGCCTAAACTGCAAATCAGGAATCTTACAGACAAGAAGCAACTGCAATCACACAATTCAACTCCAACAGAGAAACTATTCACAAGAGGTAGAGAAAAGAAGTGGTTGATATGAAATTCAGCAGAGCATGCACATATTAAGCAAATCAACCATAAAATAGAGTTGAATTTTAAAAGGACGTAACAGTTTGGCTGAGAAATACATTAACAGTCAGACATAACTTGTTTCTCTTTAAAAAAGATAATCATAGAAAATTGTCCATGTATATTTCTGGAAATGTATTTTTCCATAACAACTCATGCTTTAATTGAACATAAGATGAAAAATTTATCATTTTTCTGATTATTATCTTGACTTTCAATAATCAAAACAGAATATATGGCTTCTTTATTCAATTATTTAATTTTTCATGTCAAGATAAAAATGCTTTTAAAACATGAAGCATTTAACTGAATATAAGCAGATGCCATTTAACCAACAACACTAATTTCACATCTGTAATGTTTTTGTTCTCAAAAAGATAAAGGCTTCTAAAATTCAAACTATCACAGCTTAAATCTAGTCTCGAGCATCTTAAGTAAGATGTATAGTGTTTCATTATTACTTCAACATCTTCTATGAAAAAATGAGTATTTCCTTTACTAGAAACAAAAGACAATTTTATTTTTTCTAAAACAAATAAACTAAGTCATTCTAATACCAGTCCAAATAACTTGAAGTCCTTAGGTAAGCTGTCAATAAGTAAGATTTACATTTGTTTCTAAGGGCAAAATCTTATGAGTGTACTGTGTAGTTACCAATAAAAACCCCTAGTATCACAAAAAAATGGCAACACCCTTAAAGGACATTATCAGCAAATTTATATGTATGCATGTTATTTTTTTCTTGATGCAATAAAAGCCTTGCATCAAAGTTTTCCCAGTTCTGCAAATATTTTAAATAGGGATTTAACTTTTTAAGGTATATTAGATATACTGACTATAGCACGGCTTCAGACACTGCAAAAGAATTCATTGTTGAGGGCTTGCATCAGCTATAAGATACTATGAAAAACTGCTGCTGTACAAGGGAGTATAAAACAACCCACATCTTACTAGCTCCTCTCTAAGTGTTTTTGATTGTACAGATGCTTTTTTCTTGCCTCCTGAAAAAGTCAGCATCATATCAGAAAACCTCAGGAGCTACCCAACTCAACTGAATAATTTGTTTTACAGTATTTTGCTCATATATCTACTAAAAAATTAGGGAAGATCCTACAAGACTTCACCACAGCACAGAGTATTTTTACATCATAAAGTTTATCAGTTTCTGTGACAACTCAGTAGAGCATTTCTATTCTGGAAAAAGATCACTAGAAGATATGTGCTTGCACTTTTGTGTTCTCACCTAGTCTTCATGTTTTACTCTCACTTTGTTCCTTACCTCTGGCTGATTAGAAATATTAAGAATGAGGGCCCACAGATCAGCTCGGAGTGCTGTTGGACATCCCTGACGAACATATTGTTGAGCTGCAGCACTATCTTCCTCTGCTAAAACTGTAAGAAACAAAACAGGTAAAGAATTGAGTAGTAAGTGTAAGGCTTCTTTCAAATACCTTAATTTTTAACTTTAAAAACTGGTTTACCACGCTGGAAACATTAGCTAACGGGAAAACACCGAAAAGTTCTGGTTACCACAATGCAATTAAGTAGTTCCTTGGGAAACAAGGCCATTGGAATTAATAAGCAATGCTGTACTACCTTCTGTCATAAAACAGCACTTAGGACGTATTCATGATTAGATCAAGGCTAGTTGCAGCTAGCAGACATCACGCAGAACAAGCAGTCATACACAGTCACAAAATACTCCTGTTTAATTATTAGTGGTATCTCAGCTCAAATAGGAGATTGGCACTCATTCTGGCTTTTTTGTGTCTCCCTTGTTTTCATGTTAACTATACAAGTATCTTGACAAGTAATTGGGGCAAGAACTTTTCATTTCAGAGTGAACTGTCATGTTTTCTTATTATTGGTATATGTACTCTGGAGGATAAAGCCCTTCTTTCTTGAAAGATTTTGGTTTTCCTTTATACTGACATAAAACAAATACGCTACTGTTGACAGGTGTGCTTAGATGGGTCATTGTTGTGAAGTTTCAGCCTGCTCTGTCACAAGGGTCCCATACCGGATACAGGACTGTACGTATGGTAGGACAGACTGTCTCACTCCTTACTTAAATCTATACATCTTTAGCTATTTTAATCTCGCAAAAGTGTTTCCCTCCAAGGTCATGTGATTAACTGTACCCTCATTCCCAAAAACGTCTTTTACAACAGAAAGAGAGCTGAGAGAAATTTCTGTGATATTATCTAGACATCAGGTAGGTGTTGTACTGGTACTCAGGAGTTTCCAAATCCATATCCTCTGATTTTTCTGAAGTCTCTATGAAACAACTTGCTTTTCTAAATCTCACTAAATTCAATATTCACAATATCTGCCCTGACATGACTTAGAAGGATGAGGTTTGGAATTAAAAATCTAATTGATTCTTGTCTTCTCTTAAATACTGACCAGTTTGCCAGTTTTCTGTTTAACCTGCAGAGCTCTGACACAGACATTTTGTGATCCTGTTTCTTAAATGAAGGGCAAAAATTAAAAACATTCCTACATTCTCCACAAAACTTCAGAAAGACTTTAGATGTTATTATCTCAGTGTCCATGAGTGTTTGTCCTATTTTTTTTTCTGAGACCAAATACTAAATAGTAGTTTTGCTAAGTACAACAAAGAAAAATCCTCAGACTTGGCAATACATCTAATACAAAAGCAAAATCATTACATCAGTGGCAACTAAAGTCATAACTAGCACCCATTAGAGCATGCAGCAGGGTTCCCACTGAATGAAATGGGATTTCAGTTTATGGTCAAGACCCTTTAACTTACGTTTTTACAAAATTTTGAGTCCTTGCATACAGAAAAACTAAGGCGTTCTCTGTAACAGAGGTTGCTCTATACAGACAAGACATAAGGATAAGAACTACAATATGGAGTTGAATAGATGGCTCGGGGAGTCCAGAGAGGTAATTTATTTGGAAGAATGGGAAAAGAACAGAGAGGTGGATGGTACCGAATGAGTTGCTCTTGCATCAGAAAACTTACAATGAAGGACAGAGAGATGACCACAAAAGAAGAAATAAAAAAGGTCACTCTTTTGTTACTGCAACAAATAAAAGAGTGAAGGAGTACTTCTGAGATGGTATCCTTTCTCTTTTTCCTTTGATGGTGCTAATGTTTAGCGGGAATCACAAGAGACAGTAAGGAGCAAACACTGATGGATTCCAACTATTCCTTATATGTTTCTTCTATAAGCAAACCTAAGCTATTAAATTATTATTTCTTGTATCTTTCTCTCTGTTTTTTTTTTGGAAGGTTATTTCTTAACCTACTAAAACAACCCTGGAACCTTTTCAGAAAAAGCAGTATGCAGAGACAAATGAGTGAATTTTCCAGAGTGGCAAAGTATTGCAATATTCTGCAATTCCAAATGGTCATTAAAAAGACTGTTCTGACGCACAGGCATAAATCCCATTACACTGATGAGAACTTTGTGTGCAGAGACAGGAGTCCACAGTATTTTGATTTTAAAATGAAATTCAGTAGCAGCAAAAGTTAAGTTATTACCAAAAAGCTATGTCTCTGTGCTTCCCAATTCATTTTTAATGAAATATCTGCAGAGTTATTTATCTGGTAGCTACTGGTAGACTGCAAATGTTTGCTTTTCTATCTCTGGCTAAATGACAACAGTATTAGTGACTGTCTTACCTAAACTACAATGGTATTACCGACAATGCTTTGTGTTAGCCTGTCTAAATTCTTAAAATTCTAAAAGGTACATGGAAATTAAGATACAAATTTATTAAACACATTCCTAACTACTCCCAGTTTATTACAGATAAAAACAGATCCATACCTTTTTGTCCAACACGTACATGTTCATTTTCAAAGAACTCTAGAAAATAAAGAATGGCAAAAAGTAAATTAAAAAAAAAAATACTCCAGCTGGTGATGTATTTTATGTTTTTAGTACACGCCATTAAATTCAGCTGATATGTACTACTAACATCACTAAAAATTAACCTGCATCAGCATCAAAGTTCTCTTTCAAAATGTAAGAGAAAATAGTATTACAGGATTTCTTCTTGTCTGAAGGACAAAAATATCAAAGCAACACTATACTACATGAACTTAGATTTTCAATTAGGTAAGTTTCCATTTAAAAAGAATACTGATAATATTATTATCATAATTATTTATCATACTAATACTATAGTAATTTCCATTTTTATATGGAAGTATACAGGCATAGATGCATCCATGGAAAACCAATAGAAATTATGCACTATTTAAGGTACTGAATATTAATATATGGATATGTCCTGTAATATTTTCTTTAAAGTAGTTATTTAAAAAATACATTTGTGTGTGTGTATATTAAATATATATTTATAAATATAAATATACTTATGTATGTATATATAAATAAAATATGTATTTTTATATATATATGGCTTAACATTTAGTGATATTTTCTCCGTATTTTTGGAAACATTCAGTGTGGTTCTCTAGATTCTGAAGTGTTCCAACATACCGAAACGAATGTACTTTCAACTTCTGGTGATGATTTTAAATCTTAACCAAATCTGACTCTCCATATATGCAATATATGCAATATTCTATTATTATTATTCATAATAAATTATGTATTTTACTGAGAAAATCCCTACAATCATAGTTACAGAAAAAATATTTATGGTTTATTATGAGAAAAACATACAAATTACTTGATAACTGCAAAGTATTGTACTCATTAGTGTTCTTTTGAAATGACTGAAGCACAGCATTAGCTTACCAGGAGGCACTTGTGCTGAATCATCAATACCAAGCTGTCCTATATTTAAGCCTAGTTCACTGAAGTCTTCTTTCTGAAAAGAAACAAAATCACAAAAAAGTAATTAAGAATGTTTAATTCTCTAAATCACTAGAGATTTCTTCTTAAAGGCTTAATGCAAATATTTTCTAAACCAAATTAAGTTTTTTTAAATGCGTAAGAAATGCATATGAAATATGGAGTCAGGTTTTAAAAGAAAAGAATCTCACATCAATTCTTACTCTAGTTTTAGTTACGAGCCCCAGTTTGCATGTCAACTATGACCTACACCTGGATGTAGTAAAGTGGTGAATGAAAAATCAGGTTAAGGATCTCTAATTTCCAGCTCTTTTCCAGTCCAGGTGAAAGCTTTTCTACTAGGATAAAATCCCCAAGAGTCTCATCAGTGAAGCATTAAGAAGAATTCTCCTATTTTCTAATTATAATACGCTAGTACTCAAACATTTCATTTCATTTACAACCTGACAATAAAGGGACCTAAAATTACTTTGAGAAGAAAATCAGAAGTCAATTCATTGTCAGATTACTGATCTTGTACAGGATCAAATAAAACTTTAGAATTAAGGTACATATTTCAAGTTTCTTGTACAGAAAAAAATGAGTAAGTGAATAACGTGTACAGAAGTGTAATTTTGGCACAAATTAAATCTGTGCAGCATAAAATCAAAACCTGCCTACTGGCAGATAATTTACTGTTTATGTTTTATTTTTCATTGATAATGTCTTTTCATAGAAGTTTTTTATGCTCTGTATTTGAACTACATATTTAGATTGTTTTTCACTTTCAAAAGGAGAAACTTATGATGATATTTATACTCTTATTCCCTAGAATCTTTTTCATTAGGAAGGCAAAATACCTCTTACAGAAACCTCTTGTAAGAAAAAATATACTTACCAATTCTGAAATGTCTTTAACTTTTAAAGGAACCTGAATTAGCCCCAGATGATTTCTGAAACTAGGCTGTTCTCCGTTTTCATAATTTGGGTTTCGAAGATTCATCAGTACCTTAAAAATGGTAGCTCTGTCATTCCTTGCTTACATTCAGAACTCTTCCTAACATCAGCAGTATCAGAAACAGTAAATCCAGCATAAAACCATTGCCCCCATCTTACATATATAGACCCAAATTATTAAATTGTATCTCAATATTTTCAAAATCAAAAAGGATTCAAATTTTTAAGGAAGAAAACACATTCTACTTCGAAAACCAGGCTCAAAATATGAAATAAAAAGGCAGAAATACTTTTTGATTTACGGGATTAAGTGCTGACTACACAGTAATGTCTTAACTAAAATCTACTTCCTCATCAAAGCTACTCAAATGCCAACAGAATATTTCTGATGGCTGCAATATCCACAATATTCTTCAGTATTGCTTTGCTCTGAAAGAATTTTTATCCATATTCTTACACTGGCATCTTATGTAGCTTCCAATCAAAGTGCTACATAACTTACTACTAAAATAATTTCTTACTAAACAACAATTATCTAAATATCTTCTTTCATTTAAGAATAAAAATAATTACAGAATTGAAAACCTAAAGCAAGTATAAAATTTAAAGGACAAGGAGTCATGTCAAGATAAGTAACTGTGATCTACAAAGGAATTTAAAGTCTCTTCCATACTGTTATTTCATGGTATGGATTTGGTATGATGTTGAACTGCAAGTATTCTTTCTAACATGAGTTTCCAGCTCTTACGAAATTCTTTAATAACATCCTACCGCTACAATTCTCAGTCTTTTAAGTATCCTAATACCATATAACCTCACTGTCAGACTTGTAAATTTAAAGAAACTGCAAACTCTGGAAAGGAAACAGTATAAAGGAGAAAGAGAGTGATCATGAGGGTCATTAGATAAGGGTGAAAAGAACATTGATTTGTTTACAGATACAAGATTAAAACACAACTTGGTTGTTAGTATAGTGATGGAAAACAGAATAAATGAAACATTTTCAAGATTCTTACGACAAGTGAACAAAAGGAGCTCATTAGAAATGTCATAAAATGTATAAGAAAGCTTATTGTTGAATTCAGAAATTCATTCACAATTCTTAACCATGAAACAGTTTACACTTAAGTCAGAAACACTATAATCTCCTCTACAACTACAAAGCACATTCCAGTAAATTTGCACTGAAACACATTGAAATGTGAATACATTAATTCTGACTGATAATTCAGTAAACTTCTAAGTTTTACTCTGTAAATTTGGAGGCCACCTTAACTCCAGAATTCTACACTGTTCTCATGCTCTAGATGATTTGTTTCCTGTATAACTCAAAGGATATACAGATAACAATTTTAAAAAATTTATTTCCAATCACATTTTAATCCAAAAATCTCCTACTGTGTCACCACTGAGTTCACTGTTGTCATGTTTATTGTCCATTATTCCATGCCTATTCTAGCTGGAAAAGCAAGTTCTGTTTTACTAAGATGTCTGTGCTTGAACCATACGAAATATAATGTCCTTGCTATAAAGGAAAACTTGTATGAAATACACTTCACAATTATTTTTCCCACTTAACATAAAAGACTATAATGGATACAAGTCAGTGGCTGAGTATTGTTTCATAAATGCTTACCTCAAGAAAATCTTTAGGTGCATAAACAGGCCGGAAGAGACTTAGATCTGAAATGAGATTTCAATGAACTATGTTAAAACCAAAATACGAAAAAAACATACACTATATCTATAACACAATCTAGCAATCTGAATAACATATTAGAGCAAAGATCAAGATAACACTATCACAGATATCATGCCTACAACCACCACATATTCTCTCACGATTATGCTACTGATAGTGCCTTGGTTTTGTAAACCCCAAGTAAACGGAGGGAGGGCTGTTCATTAAGGTCCCTCCAACCCAAACCATTCTACGATTCTATGAAGTGAACAGTAGTCACAGGACGCTTTTACTTAATCCTCATAAGTCTTTAGATCGAGCCAGTCCTAGACATGAGATACAATATTCAAAAGCAGCCTTTTTCCAACAGCTTTGATTGATGAATTGCTCTTACTGCTGTCAAACAAAAAGTAGGGAGTAGTCATAAACAATCCATGAAAAGTATCTGCCATCAGACAGGTGGTACTGTGATACAAGCTATCCTTTATTTTAAGGAACTTGGACGTGAACTAGCACCGCAATTAGTTTTGTTCTCCAAAAGTATATCACTGACTATTATATGCAACAGTTATTTTTATCTTTTTCAAGAAAAAGTCTGAGCTTAATTATCCACAGTTCTGAACATTCTCTATCAGCCTGAGTTTACAGACTAAGAGGAGCTGTGTCCTAACTGTATAAATCTATAAAGCACTGGAATATGGAGTATTCTACCATAACCTCTCAGTGATGATTCAATACTAATATATCATCATCATGGCTAGGCTTCGCGAACGAAGATTTGTGAAGGACTCTAGTTAGGGTTCTCCTCCAAGAAAAACAAGGACTGGTTTGATGAAAACAATCAAGAGATCCAGGAATTGCTGAGGAAGAAGAGAACTGCTCACCAAGCACACCTAGCTCAGCCATTTTGTCATGTTAGAAAAGCAGCCTTTCGCCTTACTAATATATCATAACTTGAAACAAAATAACAATGGAATACTTATTTATGCATAATGACAAATTACCAATGAGAAAAAAGATTAAAATCAGTTTGCCTTGAAGAGATTAATCTTTGATAAGTAAGATGTGCACGCCACCTTTCTATGTACAAAAATGTGATGCATGTACATTTATTTTACCTTACCTGGCTCATCAGTTCCCATTTCATTCCATTTATTAAGAAGTTCTTTCTGTTCATTTACAGGCCTCTGAAAGGCACAAAAAGTAACACTTCTTTTTTTAACAGTATGAATAAAAACATGCCTATTTCAAATATGTATATATTAATGCAACACTTTAAAAAAGAGTAACGCAAACTTATTTGCTTAAAAATTTTCCCAAGCCTGAAGGTATACGCTACTGCAGGAAGCCCAGGTTCCACTTCCAGGAAAAAAGAGGAGCCCATTAAATAGTTTCAGCTGTTTATTAATGAATTTTATGCTATTCAGTACTTAGTTTCACGCTATTGAAGATTTACTGCCCATTCCATAGAGCTGTTGGATTTATTCCTTCCCTGGCAGTCATGAAAAACAAACACAGCTGCATCCTTTATCTCATGATGAACCGTAGAGGTTCTGCCACCTATCACAGAGGTGTGTCAGGGGAACGAACAAAAGTTCTAACATTACTGCCTAATTCCATGATCTTTAAAATTAAAGCCTCTAAATTAATAATAAAACCCCAAAAGAAAACAGACCAGAATGAATGACAAACAAAGTGAGCAGTGTGCCAGTATCTCTCTCTCCCCTAATGTACCAGTTCAACTGCAGCCTTCTCTGGCACACAGTGTACACCTGTATCACACACAGGCTGCACAGCTACAACTTACACAGCTGAGTTTGCACATAAAATGCTCTATTTAAGAGCAATGAACGCAGTAATTAGCTTTCCAACGTGCTGCTCCCTCAAGAGGATAATCACTGCAACAGCAAAGAGGAAAATCTCCCTACAGCCTTCATTTTCTCCGAGGCTGAGCTGATGCATTCATTTCCACTATGCCTATATATATATATACACACATCTCCATATCTATCTATCTATCTATNTATCTATCTATCTATCTATCTATCTATCTATCTATCTATCTATCTATCTAAATATCTTTTAAATAACTACTTTTAAGAAAATATTACAGGACATATCCTATATTCATTATTCTGCACTAAAATTATTTGGATATCGGACCTGCAGCTCTTGATAACCATGTGTAAAATGAACATTACAAGTGTGCAAGACAAGGCCTAATTTAAAAAAAAAAAAAGTCAGTTCGACAAGAGAAAATTACCTTCTGAGCTAGTGGGATACTGAGTTCTGTGCACATGCTGTTTAGACTTTTTAGAATTCGCTTCTCCCAGCTTCCCTAAAACACACACAAAAAATAAAATAAAGCGAATTTATTTTTCCTGAAAATTACATTTCTCATGTAATAACAAGCAGCTCCCTGAAGTCAGGTATAAGAAAGGATAGCAAGAGTCACTAGTTGACATCTGAAAAAATATTAAGGGAATATTTACATGCTTCTTTACATGAAAACAACAGATGAAACTGATTTCATCATTTACAACACAATTAAAAACCCAGAAAACTTAGTTGTTCATATTTCAGATGTCAAAGAAAGCATGTATTTACAATTACTGATTTTCATATATGTGTAATGATCAAGTTTCCTTATAGATCAACATATAACAAATTCTTCCAATAACTATAAGCAATTCAAGCAACTGTGCATAGCAAGTGCCTTCTCCAGTTTGTGACTTGAAGTGCGTGAGAATCTTTCTCCACAGAACACATCTTAGATGTTGCCAGAAGTTTAAAAATGTTAGAAATTTGGTATTCTGTAATGCTCAAAAAAATAGCTCTTCTAACATAATGCTCAGGAAATAGTTCTCTAATCTGAGAAAACTGTAAGTAGACAATACCTCAGTAGGAAGTGGAAGGAGCAATCAGATTCTTCTGACTATTGCATTAGACTGCACTAACTCGTGGCCAATTCCTCTTAAGTTACTGATAACTAGTATTGACTTCCTTGTCAACTGACTTAGGATTTTCCTTCCCTGATTACATCACCCCTGGTGGGTTTTATATTTAATTTGGATTTCTGTGGATGATGAGTCAAGCCTTGATCAAACGAATGCAAAGACTCTTCTTAATGTTATTTAGCTCTATTTATTACATGTAATTTGCTCTAGACAAAGGTTCTACTACAGTTAGTTAGTGTCTAATCATGCTCCTCAAAGTTCTGTCCAAAAGAGGAGGCAGTTTATTAACAGGAAGCAAATGAAGAGGAGTGCAGCTGTTCAAATGTTGTGTTAAAAAATAAAATACGCATCTTGTCTATAATTGTTTCATTTTAGCTTCCATTTACAAGACACTCGTACCATTTTCATCAAACACAATAGGTTGCTTTCACCAGACTTTTTTTCTCCCAGTCAAGTCATCCCTTCACTTTCTCTTGCATAAACAAAACAGATCCGAGTTTTGACTGTAAGGAATGTTTTCCAAATTGCAGTATTTTTTCTCATATTCTGTATAATATTTCTATGTAACTATACTTTCCTTGTTTAAATTCCTTACAAATGCTGCAGTTAGACAACACCATGCCACAAACTGGTTAATCTCTCAAAGAGGAGTAGTACAGAGCATTTACTATTCTGCTAAGAAGTGAGGTTTTGTTGCTAGAGAATTAAGAAATGAGAGAGCATGAAGACTATTAGACCATATAGGATAAGAAAGTGGAAACAGAATAAACAGGTGTTAGTAGCAAATTAAAAAATCAAAGTGAAATTATCGAGATCATAGAATCACAAAACACCAGGTTGAATGGGGACCTCAAGGATCATCTGGTCCAACATTTCTTGGCAAAGCAGAGTCTAGACAAGGTGGGCCAGCACCCTGTCCAGCTGAATCTTAAAGTGTCCAGTGTTGGAGAAACCATCACTTCCCTGGGGAGATTATCTTAATGGCTGATTGTTCTCAACGTGAAAAATTTTCCTCTTGTGTCCAATCAGAATGTCCCCATTACCTCTCATCTTTTTCATGTGACTCCTTGTAAAAAGGGAGTCTTTTCCTTCTCTATAGCCACCCTTTAAATACTGAAACACGGATAAGGTTTTCCCTAAGCCTTCTTTTCTCAAGGCTGAACAATCTCAACTCTCTCAGCCTTTCTTCACATTGCAGGCTTCCCAGTCCTTTGATTATCTTCATGGCCCTTCTCTTGACCCTCTCCAGCCATCCACATCTTTTTTGTAGAGTGGGGACCAAAACTGAGCACAGTATTCCAAATGTGACCTGACAAGCACTAGTAGGATAATGTCATCTTTATCTCCGCTGACCCTGTTGAGGCAGCCCAGCATCCTATTGCCTGTCCTTGCCACAGCAGCACACTGTTCACTCATATGGAGCTTGTTCTCCACCACATCCCCCAGGTTTGTTTCTGCAGAGTTGCTCCCCAGCCTGTGCTGCACTCCTAGGTTATGTTTTCCCACATGCAAAACCTTATATTTGTCCTTGTATTTCATAAAGCTCTTGTTAGCTCACTTTTCCAGCATATCCAAGCCTTTCTGCATGGTGACTCTCCCTTCTGAAGTGGCTACTTCTCCACCCAGTTTGGTACCATAGCAAACTTCATCAGGGTACATTTGATGTGATCAAAATTAAGGGAGGACAGGGTGGGGGGAAACAGCAGAGATATACTTCAAGATATGAAAACTACAAAAGAAGCACAGGAGAGGCAGATAGCAGCTTTGAAAGACTGAGAAGCAGCTCATTCCAAGGAACAACGGAGGTCAATGCTCTTGGTGTGACTGACAACTGCCAGACCAGACATTAGTACCCCTATTGCACTGCGGATGCTACATGTTAGTAATAAAACTTTTTTGGGTAGTCCTAAACTATGCCATAATTCAGTCTTCAAGACTCTGCCCTGTAAAAGGTGTTCAAAATAAAGCAAAAAAGTAAAAAAAAAAAGTGTGGTTGTTATACAGCCTCTCCAAGCAACATATCCTTCCCTCTCTCCAGGACAGCAGAGTTACCTGCAGTGAGCAGAAACAAAACACTGTCCTTGACTGAAATAAAAGGCAGAGGCAGAGCTCATAAAGTAATTTTATTGATGGGAACAATACATTTTACAAGATTTAGTTTTATGAAGAAATTTAACACTAAGAAAACACACTGCCAGAATTGCTATGGTTACAATTACAATATTCAGTAAAATAGTAGAAATTGAGGAAGGCAGCACTGCAATTTGAAAACTGCTTCATAGAATCATAGAATGGTTTCCAGTACCTAAAAGAGGCTTATAAGAAAGCTGGAGAGGGACTTCTCAGAAGAATATAAAGTGATAGGACAAGGGGAAATGGGTTTAAACTGAAAGGGTAGGTTTAGATGAGATATGAGGAAGAAATTCTTTACTGTGAGGGTGGTGAGACACTGGAACAGGTTGCTCAGAGAAGTAAACTGTAGATGCCCCATCCCCGAAAGTGTTCAAGGACAGGCTGGATGGGGTTTTGAGAAGCCTGGTCTAGCAGAAGGTGTCCCTGTCCATGGCAGGGGATTGGAACTAGAGAACTAGATGATCTTTAATGTCCCTTCCAACCCAAACCATTTTATAGGTCTCCGACTTACAACATTACTACTCATTGCCATTAATGCTTTATCCTTCATTAGAATTGTGTTTTAATTTTGAGGTAGTGAAAACAATACAAAAACTACAGTTTGCTGCCTCTGAGAGAAAAGAACCAATTTGAGGACAAGAAGGATTAATTATGAATTTTTTAATATCTATTCTAGAAAAATACTAATATATTTTTAATTACTGCTTTAAAGGCATTCCGATAACTGATATCAAAGATGGTTTTCAGGGAGTATTACTCTTCTTTCCAGAATTCTGAAGGAGAACAAAATTAATTAAGATAGAAAAGGATAAAGAAATTGTCAACAAACTCATAAAAATGGAAACAGCATCATAAATGGTGACTGTGCCTAATAAAAACAGAGTATGCCTTATATGGACAACATTTTTCTACCAGGACAAATTTTGATGATAGCACCAGAATATTACTTTCCAGCTGCTGTGATGCTAAAAGAAAATAAAGTGAAAAAAATATACCTACAAATAAAACAAAAACAGTCCTTTACTTTCAAAACATTAAAGATTTTCAATACCTATGTAAGTAAATTGATCAGTTTCCATTTTTCTTTCTCTCCCAAAAGGTTTTAGAAACCTGTATACTTACATTGTAGCCATTTCCAAATATTTTGAACAAAACAATCATCTAAACATTTTGTGAAATTTTTACATTGTTTATTTCTCTTTAATGAAAAGGTAACAAAATAATTCAACTGATCTGATGATGATTGTTTTCTCACAGACCCATTATCTACAGTAATAAACGTATGTCATCTTGGAAATCAAACGCACATATCTCAGTGGTTTTAGAAAATATAATGTTAGTTCCCTAACTGTGTGTTTATTACTATTTTGCAACTATCATCATTTACCAATATTTTTCAGTGGAAAGGATTCACAAGTCTTTCTCAAACAGTTGTATTTTAAGAAAAAGTTTGAAAGAGCCTCTACTGGTTCTGACTGGTATAGAGTTAATTTTCTTCATAGTAGTTGGTACAGTGCTGTGTTTTGGAGTTGGGACCAAAAAGGTGTTGATAACACACCAATGTTTTCGCTATTGCTGCAAAGTGCATACATGGCTTCAAGGCCTTTTCTGTTTCTAATGCTTCCTCAGTAGCAGGGCGGCTGGGGGTGCACAAGAAATTGGGAGGGGACAGAGCTAGGACAGCTGACCCCAAGTGAGCACAGGGATATTCCAGACCACATGACATTATGCTCTGAATAAAAAAACTGGAAGAAAAGTAGCCTGCTGATGGAAAGTAGTCAATGTATTCTTATTTTGCTTTGTTGGCACGTGTAGCTTTTGCTTTGCCAATTAAACTGTCTTTATAACAAGATTTCTCACTTTTGCCCTTCCGGTTCTCTCCCATTTCGCTGAGGGGGAGTGAGCGAGCGGTTGAGCTGCCTTCCAAGGTTCACCCACCCCAGAGGACATGGATGACTAATACTCTTTGAAAATAGGGCTATCAAGTTTTGGAACTAGCAAAGAGAGGACTTCTCCTTCTCATTTTTAAATTACTGAAATAACAGGCCTTTCTACATAAAGCTAAAAATACTGGCTACTATAAGTACTGCATACACTTTTGTAAAACAAGAACCAGCGAAACTGCTTTAGGCAAACGTACACACAGATACAGCTCTGTGGGGTTGGCATTAATCAGGCTGCAAATTGTGGCATTACATTTCACACCACACAAGAACAAGAAAAATTGGTTAATGCAATCTTTGTCCCCAAATGCTAAAGACTGAACCCAAGGACAGCAAGCTAAGACTTCTTGGAATAAATAACAATATGATTGTAAAAGTAACACAATTTGAATACCTTGTAAAACAATACTACAATGTATTTCTAGGCACAGCTGAGTTAAACACACTTTTATCCTATCTCAGATGTTTTGGTTAGATAATATTCTTGAAGCTTTTTTTTTTTGTTTTACATTTTTATATGGATTTTTAAATTTTTTTTCAGATGGCATATTAAAATAAAACCAATGAAGCAAAAATACTTTTTTTCTGACACTGAAAATCCTCATTTAATCTTTATAGTTCAGTTTCTCTTATTCTCCTTCAAAAAGCTCCTTAGCTCTATATTTTTCATCTTCCTTTCACATTTTTAAGTCCTAAATATACCTCTTCTTTCTGAAGATCTTGCCTTCTCTGCAGCCTGTTATCTTTCACTGCAAAACTGCCTGTGTCTCTTAAAAAAATGTTTTTATAGCCCCAAGTGAAATGACCTATACCTACCCTTTTTCTTCTTCTCAACAAACCCAAATTCTCCTCTTTGACATGGTCACATCATCTCTATTCTACATTTTTCACCCACCTGCCACTATATCATACTTCTTTCACAGCTGGAGAATTACTTGAGCAGGTTTTTATGTATGTAAAATGTCACATATATAGTATCACTATTAACTTTGATGCAATTACAAATCTGCCCTTTTCCTAAGACATAGAACCTAGTAATTGTACAAACACATTCTACAGAATAAATCTCAAATAATCTAATTAAAGATCTGATATGAATGACAAAACTGATAACCACCAACCTGTGCTTTCCTCATATAGGCTAAAGGTTCTTTAATATGCTCAGGCGGTGCTGCAGGATGACAGGGCAAAGGAAACCTTAAAGAAAATACAGTATACCTTAAAT
Source organism: Cephalopterus ornatus (assembly GCA_013396775.1). Lineage (NCBI taxonomy): Eukaryota > Metazoa > Chordata > Aves > Passeriformes > Cotingidae > Cephalopterus > Cephalopterus ornatus. The sequence continues at coordinate 8,996 of VZRE01007336.1, read as the reverse complement.
GTTAAGATTTAGTATTTTGCTTAATTAATCCTGTACTTGTAAACCTAAACATAAACTACTTTCATGAGAGCACCAGTAAAAACACAGTGTATGTTGATCAAAACTAAAAATTATTTTTAGAAGTATTTTTTCCTCATCCATTCTATGGATACAAATAATAAAACAAATATAAGGATTAATAACATTTCAACATGAGTTTTTCTAATATTAAAAATAATCTCTTATAATTTCACATATTTGTAAAATAAGATCAAATCGTTACGTTTACAAGTCAGGTATTTTAAAAGTGTATTCTCTTCACATCATATCATCTTTATGATTCCCTGGAACTCTCACTCTCCAGGGCATTACATTTTTTCAAGAGACAATGCACTTTTTGTGGAATATCCTTTAAAAATCAATAGTGAGCATGTACATCAATTAGAGCAATTAGAACTTTGAGGTGTTGACTTAAGCAAAGCTGAATGTTCACTCATAAATTGCATTATGCCAAAATATTAAATCTGGAGCAAAAACTAAAAAACAAAGCAAAACCCTATTTTATCTTCCAGTAGTGCAGATTATTTCCAATGTGTTATTGCCAAACATTTTATCCAGCTTAATTTTAAATATCTGAAATGTCTTTCAGGAAACAAAATTTACATATAACTTCTCCAATAGTTAACCTGAAATTTCATTTGTTTACATGTATTCAATCATTTCCTATCATATGTTTTTGGGAAACCCTCCCCAAATTTCTTCCCAATTTTAACTGATAAGGTCATTCTTTTACTTGCTGCGAATGAGTTCTGGACTACTGTGTCCCTATGTGTAAAATGGAATCAATACTAACAGATTTCAGCAATGCTGTTTCTTGTCTTTTCCACAGTGCTCATGAAATCTTGGTATTTTTAGTTAATTTCAGTTTTCCAGGGCTAATTTCATTATTTTGCTGCTTATTTCTGTGAACTCAAAGAAAGTCTCAGCATTAGCCCTAGATACAGGTAAATATTTTTCCCTGGAAAGATATAATGAAGAGGAATCCTTAGTGACAGACAAAAGCATTTGGCTGCATCAAGTCCCGGGTACTACTAAGATACATTGTGCCAAACTGGTAACTCTAATAAGCTTATTTAAGTTAGCACAAATAGATTTCCATACACATTTCCTATTTTATAGTTGCTTTTAAGCTGTATCTGTTATGAAATTCAACTTTCCACTGGGCCAGAATGTAAAGGCAACTTATGCTTCCCAAAAGTCTAATCCAGAGTTTGTTCAACAACAATAAAAGGAAACTTGACCAATTTTAGTGTGTTCATAACCATATTCCAAGCATGATGAACACTGTACACACTAGTAAGCCTAGAGATCCAATATCTTAAAAGAATTTTAAAAATAATAATACAACAACTATGTGCAATGCTGTAATAAACATCTGAAAATAATTAAAACTCGTTTGCAGCAACTACCTCATTTACACAAGAATTATATTATGACTGTTGGTACCTTTGGAAATAAAGCAACAAAGAAAATACTAAAGTAACTAAAAAATTCGGTGATTTGGTGATATTTGTTTCACTTATTCTTTAAAATGTACTTCAGTCCAATATTTTCACTAGGATGAAAAATAAATAATGACACTTTAATACAGAAATGAAGCAGGTACTGTTGGTATGACAGATCTTGCAGATTATAGTAACACATTATACACCTACATATACAAATGAATCAAAAGTAAGTCATGGGAATAGAGCTCATTAAATAAAAATACTAAATAAACTCACACGTTGAGTTCACTATAAACAGCATTCTGAAGCTTCTTTTCCCAACCTGTTAAAATAAAAAAATAACCAAAAGACAACTTCAGGAATTAATACTAACAGAACATGAATCAGAAGTTGCTTTGCAGTCACTGGAGTTTTCTGTCTGTGCTCTGTTCCTGTCTACCTACCAGACAGACAGCAAGAGATGAAGAAACCTTAATCCAATTCAGACATGAAAACTACAAGTAGAAACCTGTGTAAAGACTGAATATCCTTTATTTCAATCTGCTGTTTAAATAATTACAACATAGTTTTGGTTAAAAAATTACATCCTATTTTTTCAAAGACGTCATTTTATTAAAATATCTATTAACGGACACAGTGTTCCTGGTGATTATAAATTTTAAATCACTTATCATAAAATCTTCACATTATTGTCACATAACCTACAACTTCCAACGCAAACTGGAAATTTAACTCACGTAAAATTTTCAAGAGTACTCCATGAAAGTTGATTTCCATTTTCAGAAGTGACTGAACTCTCCTATCACTCAGAACTTTAAAAAAATTTCCAGTATCTTATAAAATTATAAAAAACATTTCTTTGCATAGTATGTTTTTCAAAATGCTGATGGAATCCAAGAACATTATCCCTTTTAAATTTCTCTCTCTAGTTTAATAATCTTGAATCACCAAATGTCTGCTTCTGGCTACTGTCAGTGACAAGACACCAAGCTGCACTAAGCACTATATTCATCTCTTATGACATACATGTGCTTTCATAGATCTATACTATTCACAAATGTATCAATGAAGTACTACAAACCTGATGTCTTCAGAAATTCCTTAATATCTTCTTTTAGTGACTCCAGCTTAATTTCTGGTTTGTGTAGGCTAACCTAACATGAAAAATAAATGAATAAATAATTAAGCATCAAGCACTGAAGAGAAAGTAAATTGCACGATTTAAGTTATGAAGTAGGATGTGCTCAAGGTTACACACAAAGCAAACTGCTTCCCTGAGCAATGGTAATTGCAGCCAAAAAAAACCAGTCAACTTTTTTCTCAATGTCTTTGTCTTTTCCATCAGTGCTAAAAGCTGTATGTGGGGAAGGAGAGAAGAAGGGAGCAGGAGTATGCAGTGACATATATGTTTAATATTCTGAGCAAGTACCCCACACACTTAGCACAAATGGTCATAAATACACACAGACACATGTAAAAAACTAGCCACTCACTGTATTTTACCTGAAAGAATCAAACTGAAAACATTCTATAATTTCTCACTTAACCTCCCACAGTTCACCTCTTTCACGTACGAAATGTCATTTTCAGACCAAAAAAGCCAACTGTGTACCAAACATTCCCCACTGCAGCTGTGACTACTGGGTACATACGACCCCTTGTAATGAAACGCACTCCACACAGACAATTAGGCACCAAGCAGCTTTATAACCATACCATGACACTACCACACAGATGGTGCTGCAGATTTTCCAGCAACAGCAGGACCAGCTGCTATAACATCTCCCTCTTCTACAGCTAGACAAAGAAGAGAAAACAAATATACCATACGGGTGCAAAAGGACAAGAGGCAAAACCTCAGAAGTTTCTGTTAAGTGACTACAAATACATATTTTTCTGAGCATGGAGTGTGGCAATAGCTGATTAATATCAGATTATAAAGCTAGAGGTTTAGAAAAAAAAAATAGCAATACTGGTGGCCAACCTGAAAATAACACCAGGAGATCTGTGCACAACTTAACTCCACTGCCATGACAGCTCAAGGCATATGCTAGAAGCATATGGCCACATCATCTAAGTAGAAATGTGAGATATCTCTTACCAAAAGCTACTCCACAATATGCTGTAGGCCTATCAGCTACTGATTCTATTGCAGTAAGTTATGCTGCTATTAAAAATAATCTTTCACCAGCTTATGCAGTTTGCCAGCCCTAACAGCAGTGCTGACTGCATGGCACGCTTTAGGTCCATCACACACAACTAACACTCCACAATCCTATAATTTGCCTTACAATTGGAATCATGGAAAAGAGTGCTTCTGTGCTGCAGAACTTGCTGGAAAAGTTGGTCTATGTGAATTTTCCCTAGCTGAAAAGAGGAATGGCCAATAATTCCAAGACTGACAGCAGCAGCACTTGCGCTCTTACTTCAAGTCCCCTTGCCGTTACAGGTAAGGAAGGCTTTTATATTTGGTTTATTGACTGCAATAGCAAAAAGACTGTAAGCATGCTTTTTGAGAAAGAAAGGTCATCATAAGCACAGACCATAAGATGTGGTGAGTTACATAACTCTCATGTCAAATGACAAACACATATTCCATTCAGCACAATGGTAAAAGCTGGCAAAGGATCACTGCTAATGTCAGGGGAATCAAGATTTTCATTGGAGTTCTTGGGCAGCTCAAAAAATACTCTTTTAAGCAACAGCCTCAAGGACTATTTTATAAAGGATTCCTCTTGCTGCAAGGTAGTGGTTTTGTACCTTTCCTGCAGGAATTTTAAATAAAATAACGTGCATCAAGCTGCGTCGGTTCTGCAGTACTGTTCCTTGGAAGTTTTTGTGCACCGTTCTGTAAATATTCAACTTTTTCTTCTGGGTTAAATATGGCTAATTTTAATCTCAAGGTCCATGGGGTGTTTACCTGTCAGGCCTGGTACACATGCTTTTTAGATATGCAAAAAGCCCCCCACAAATACAACTCATTGACAGGTGATGAATCACACATAGAAAAGCTTCTGCACAATCTACTAAAAGGTGGGTTAATTGTCTTGACACTGTAAATAGTGTGAGATATGACAGAAGTGTGATCAGAATAGTATTTTAATTCTATGCTGTTCACACATCTGTGAGCTCCTGTTTTATTAAGGAAGGTCTGACAGTCCAATTGACAACTCTCAGTGGGTTTTCTGTAGATTCCTGGAAATTCTGGAAATTGATAAAGTATATTGCACTAGAGGGGATAAAGGAGTTCAGTCTACAGACTATTTCCAATTTTCCCTGTCAGGCCAAAAGAACAGGGGTCTTTCCTGTAAACTGCTGTTACCAACAGAGCCTGTTTCCCAGATGCAGAACGAAAAACCAGTGACTCCAGTGACTCTCTTGCATGCAGCAGGATGGCAGTCAAAAATGAAGCAGGATAGCACTTTGGGGAAAACTTTTTCCAAGGATTACATTAGTGCATCAACCTCCAGCAGTTACCTTCACCCCTTTGTGCCCATTTATTCAGTCAAGTTCTATTTCATTATTCCTAGCCCTTCTGCAGCTGCAGCAAATATTCTTAGGCTAATCTTTACCAAAACTTCTATCTTTAGCCTCTTTCCTGTGTAATTTTCTTCTCTCGGCTGAAAAATGCCCTACTGAGACAAATTTTTATATAAGAAATATGAAAATTCCACGCCAAATTACAGGGGCACTTGTGTCTCCACTCTTGCCAGTTCAGGATTCAATTGCCAAAGCCTCCTCCCATTTACACTTTCCCTTTAGTTTACTACTGATATGATCAATACATTCCTAAGTGCTAAGCAGAGCAGGAGAGCCACAGCAACTCTTAGGGACTCACTGCCCTCTGGACTGGGGCAAACTGATCAGTTTTCAAATTAGAAATTAGAGACCTGAAAGGTGAGAATCCAGGAGACAGTCTGGCCAATGGCTGCAGCCAGCTGTCACACAGATGAACACACTCTGCCTCTATATAACCTAACCTAACCTAATATAACATATAACCAGGGAAAATACCCATTTTGCTAAGTGAAAGGTAATCTTTCAGAACTGCTTTGCTGTAACTAAATAGCATGGTGCCTCTTTAAAACTTATATGGGTGTTTATGGGAACTAAATTGAGGAATAAAGGAGACTTAGCAGAGCTAATGTTCCAAAATTACTAGACCAGGTCTCCCACATCTTTTTATTTTTCCTTTGGACTAACTGATCTAACTTACAAGATGTTGTATTATGTTGCGAAACACATTTAGGTGTTTATATTTTAGGTAGGGTTGGTTTGTTTCAAACTGCTTGGTACAACACACTGCCTAAGTCTCATTTGCATTTTCATCCTCTATGAGTTTTTGGTAGAATGAAAAACATGTTGACAAAACTTTATTTATATATAAAGCATTACTACAATTTTACAAGATAAAAAATACCTGGCTAGGGTTTATTGGGGAAAAAAAACCACCTCAATGAGATTTGTACTGATGAACTGAATTCATTTCCTGCACAATCAAAATGCAGCACACGCCCAGTAGAACTAGACTCCAATTTCAATACACACATCTTGATGAAAGAGTATCTTACTTCTAGCAGAAAAATAATATCTGGTACTATAAGGAGACTATCACAAGCAGGGTAACAGACAGTGAGCAATACAGGGGAACAATCCATGAAGGCAAAGGGTGGCAGCCACACCAGAGAAAAAAAGGCACAATATTCAGAGGCTGAGTCAGGCCAACACAGAGTCCTGAAAGGAAACATGGATGAATACAGCACATTTCAGCAAGAAATAACAAATTACTTTTAATAAATGTTAATGCCTAACAGTTTCTTCTCCCATAAAACTAGCATTGTGCTTAATCTTACCATAGGGCACTGGGGTCCAGGTGTTGGGTGTCCATGTTCTTGCAAACCAAGAAGCAACTGGCTGTTAGACCTTCCCTCATAAAACAAGCTCTCATTACAGCATTTCCCAGCACCCTCTGTTCCTCAGCTGTACAGAACAGCAGGATAGTTTTGGGACTTTAAAAATTTTTCCATACTTTCTGGTGGCTAAGGTGCCACCAGTAATCTTTTGTGTACATCTTTGCCTTCGATTTTGGCAAGGTATCCTGGTGAGATCTAGGCAGTCACCATCACAAGCGATACTCTAAATGTAAACTCTCTGACTGGATGCCAAGATGGAAGAAAATCCAGACACTCAACACTGATGTGGCTGAAAGCAAGCAAAAGGATAGCGCAGCACCAGGATAAAAAAGTTGGTGGGCACAGTAAGTTGATTCATAGAGCAATTGAACACAGAGATCAACCTATCTGCAAATTAGCATCTAAATTTGGAAATGGCATCATGACCGGAGCAGCACTGATCATGCAAGAGACAGATCCATCAACCACAGCACTCAAAGAAGTAAAGGCAAATAGCTAGAGGATCAGCAACATAATACAAAGAGGAGGCTTGACAGAACAAAATGTTCCAGCATAACTCCTGTGTTAAACTATTTCTTTTCTCAACAAGAATAAACACTGCAGAGAAGTGATCCAACTAGACTGAAATGTGGAACTGCATCAGGTGAACACATATTTTTATCCTGCTGCAAACAGTTCTGCAAATAACTTTACACAATCTAAATATTTTTACAGGCTATCCACTATAATTTCTCTTCAAAGCCTTTTTGGTTTAGATAAGCATGTACCCTCTCAAAGCATTTATTACTGTTCATTATGAATTTGCACAAGGGCACAATGTTTTTTGCTTTTATTGCTATTATTTCCCAAATTACCATAAAGCATAATTCCCAAATAGAGCCTAACTTTAGCAGAAATAAATTCAATGAAAGCTAATAAATGTTCACCTTTCCTTATGTACTCCATTCTGCCATAACTGAACTTTATCAGGATCAAGCTCACTTGGTAAAAACCACTTCAAGTACAACCACAACAATTTTAACATAAATGCTCCCTAAAAATTTAAAATCCTGTAACTTTAAGGGAGGGATTTTGGTTTTCGTTTGTACATTTCTGAAACAGAAAGAATAATCATTCTGAGCCTAAGTAAACAAATTTCAGTAAGTGTAAAACCCTGATTACATTGACAATTTTCCAACCTTCAAAATTTCTACAGTAATTACACCAAGGGAAGAAGTATTGTTAACTTTCTTATACAAGTAAAAATAACCTGGCAGTTGAAACAGCCTCACAGAGGTGTAAACAGCTTCAAATGTTACGCTGTGCTACAAGATATGCAGGGTATATCTTAATAATGTAATTTTGATGTTTATTTAAATTTTCTAGGTTTTATTAGAATATAAGATTATTACTGAAAATAAAATACACACACAAAAAAATAGAATCCATATTACTAAAAAAGTAATACTCTGCTAATCAAGCTTGCATTGTTTCTGAACTCCTGTTCAACATATAGTCAACTACATTCTGTTTAAAATTCAGTGTACTGCAAATGTTACTGCTGAACCATTCAAAACAAAGTACAAGCTCTGTCACGAGAGGATAATAAGTCCCTTGCTAAATACAATTCATGAAAATGAACCATTAATTATATATGATGACTCATGAGGCTACACGTCTTTGCTAATTTTTATTAAATAAATGCTACATTGAACAGAAACATTCTCCTCCTTAATTTGATCTTTTATTTAAGCTGGTCTTTTTTTTTTTAACTGTTGGAGAAAAATGTAATGAAAATGGTATCATCAGATACCTTGCCAACCATTCACTCCAGATAAATTAATTTGTTTACCTGTACTCCCCTTAGAAGCACACAGTTGGGCACTACTCCAGCTGCAATGTTCCTTGTGCTCCCAAAGCAAGTTCCCCTTCTCTTTTACCCCATCTGAAGTCTTGTGAAGACCCTTAGCTCTCACTTAGATTAATACTGTCTTTAAACCTTTCCGGTTCTATCACAGGTCAGCTCAAAGAATGATGGCAGAGTCCATTCCTCAGGACAAGAATTCTGATCATGACATCTCCTCTCCACACACTCTGCATACCTTCAGGTACCTCCTAAAATCTATTTTCACTCCCAAACTTAATTGCTACAGTAGGGTGGTGTAGTGGTTTTGATTGTAGGCCTTCCTTGGTAGCCAAGTTGTAACCAAGGAAGTGGTCATGTTCCCAGTATTCCATACAATTTTTTACGTAAACCAGGGTATAAATAAGAAGGGGGAGAAGCCTGTCCCTCTCTTTCCTTTCCGGTGGATCTGGGAGCAGGTCCCCTGCTATCGGCTCTGCTCATGTACAGGAGTGAGGCCCAGTGAGGCCTTGTGGACCTTGGGAGGCGGTCGTTTGGTGTAATTCTGCTATCTCAACGAGAGTAATAAAATTTTCTTTCATTAATTCTTCATTAGTTGCTCCTGGGTTTTGATTGGGCATATCTGTTTTAGATTTTCCCTTTCCCTTTTCCCTTCAAGGAGGTGTTCAGGGTCCCTTCTACTGTGTACCTAGTATTCTAATTATACATAAGTGCAAATACATACGTATATTTTTATACAACTTTAGTTCAGTC